>CM031574.1:12613131-12668131 GCA_018467065.1 Ephestia elutella
GTTGTTTTTATAGTAAATTCGGTACGTAAGGTTTTTCGTACAGACAGCAACAAAAATGAAGCACCTAATATGATAAAATCAAAGTAGGTTGATAGGGTAGTTAATAGTTGATAGGTAGGTATTATTATTAAATATTAATTTACGACAATAGCTAGTTATATATAAAATCAGTCGAGTTAATTTTAATGTATCTATATGTATCAAAAGTATGACAATTAGTTTATTGACATAGTCAATAAATCAGGATAATAATAATTATAAGTTTTCAATTATCACGGTATAAAATAGTTATAATTTTACATACTGCTCTGCTAAAAATCTGCAAGTTAATACTACATTGTGAATTATCATTTTACTGCTAACTGTAAATTTTACAAAAAAAAACGTAAGTGGCAAATTTACCACAAAAATTTTATAATTTTTATCGAAGTACCGAATTTACTCTGAAAGTATGGAATATTAATTAGGTACCAAATTAACTCTAGGGACGAATTTACAATAACCCGAAAGAGCATATACAAGTTTTATTAAAAACTGTTTTTATTTTATTTGTTTTCGATTAAATTAGGTACCTAGTTATTTCAAATTCATAGTAACGAAATACGCCGACCAGTTACCGAACTGATACCAGTGATAATTAAGTCGAAATTTAAAAAATAAAAACAGTTCCTTCGTTGTTAAACTTTTACATGATCTTTCCATAAATAAAATAAAAAACATTGTCAAATACCCTATTGTCCTATTATGCAAACAATATTCACAGTACTTTTTATTGAATTTTGTTGAAAATAAATCAAATATTAGTTCAAACCTAAACATTCTAAAGTAAAACATTTATTAACCACGAACGTAATTTCCTGAAAAGTCTATTTTAATTTATATTGTCGTAAAATCATAAAAAGACATTGTAATATTGGTTACATAATAGTATAATTAAGAAAAAACGGACTTTAAACCTATTAACTATTATTAAATTAATTCATTAGTTGGGAACATTGGTTCGAATTTCATTCATTAATGGAGGCCTGCTGGTCTCCATTAATGGATGAATTTATTTACATTCATTTCGTATTAGCAAAGCAGTCAAATGCAACAGCAAACGTCTTTTATGTCTTTGTTGCGGTCTGCACATAATCTGCTTAAATTTACTTCCATAAACATCATCAACCGACAATAAAAACATAAAATTTATCATTATATGAAGATTTTCTTCTACTTATAGTGCCGTTTCTCATCGAAGATTGGTGACCATCATGGCTAATCGGACTTTTGAAGCTGCTGCACGAAAGAGCGTCCGGGTACTCAAGTGAAACCAGTCTCTTAGGTTCTTCAGCCAAGAGGTTTTTCTCCTTCCGGGTTTACGTTTGCCCTGGATTTTCCTCTGCATTACGAACTGAAGAATGCGGTATTTTCCCCTCTCGTGACGTGTCCGAAATATTGAAGCTTCCTTTTTTTGACACACTTTAACACTTCCAACTTTTTATTCATTCTCCGTAGGAGCTCGGCATTTGTTACCCTTTGAACCCACAATATACGGAGCATACGCTCGTAGATCCACATCTCGAAGGATTCCAATTTGGAGCATAATACAAGTCTCATGCGGATTTTCAGATTGAATTTGCGGCTACACAATATCTTTTTCCATTTGCAAAAGGCACTTCTAGCCAGTTCGATGCGGGCACGAATCTCCTGTTGACTGTCCCAGTGTACGTTTATGTAACTCTCTAGGTACTTAAATTTATCAACGCGTGCTATTGGGTTACCTTCTAATAGTACCTTTTCATTTGCCAGGACTTGTGGCTTCGTCTTATCTTTCTTATTATATATACATATAATCATGAAATTTGTCTTTTTCTGCGTTTATTCTCAGTCCATACTTGTTACTAGCTTCATTTGTCCAGTAGTCGCTGAGGCCTTCGATATTATAAAGATAATATGTTGCAAGTAAACCTGAAATTAAAATTAAAACAAATTATAAAAACGCTGAATTAGAGGCAGCACTTATGCATTTATATTCCAACATTATTGAAAGTAGTAGCGGATTTAAGGGGATAGGAGCACGGGGGCACGTCCCCAGACAACAGAAATCGAGCAAAAATTTTTAAGTTTAGCCTCCGGACTTGTAATTTTTTCGAAGGTTACCGTGTCGTTATAACCCACCTTTTTTATGTTCTCAGTGGACAGATAAGGTTTTTGGGAGCAATGTTTGTATGGGACACTTTTGTTGGAAACCATGCCCTCACCCCCTTTTGGGTCGTAGAAATCTAAATATTTTTTTTTTTTCAGAAACTAGGGTTGCGCAAATAAAATTTACATGACCAAATGTGTTGGACATGAGGTCATCTATGACATGAGGCACAGAAAAACAGGTGTTAATATGACAAAAGAAATCGAGCAAAACTGGACTTGTAATTTTTTCAAAGGTTACCGTGTCATTATAACCCCCCTTTTTTATGTTCTCAGTGGATAGATAAGGTCTTTGGAAGCAACGTTTGTATGGGACACTTTTGTTGGAAACCATGCCCTCACCCCCTTTTGGCTCAAAGAAATCTAAATATTTTTTTTTCTCGGAAACTAGGGGTCGCGCGAAATAAATTTACATGACCAAATGTGTTGGCCATGAAGTCATCTATGACATGAGGCACTGAAAAACAGGTGTTAATATGACAAAAAAAAATCAAGCAAAAAATTTTTTAAGTCCAGTCTGGACTTGAAATAAATTTACATGACCAAATGTGTTGGCCATGAGGTCGTCTATGACATGGCATAATAAAATAGGGGTGTAAATAAGACGACTGAAATCCGACCAAATCCAAAAAAATTGAGTCAATGAACCCGGAGGTCGATGAAAGAAATTAAAACTTAGTTTTCTCAGAGGTACTTACTTTTGTTATTTTGCTGAGCTCATTAATTGTGCAAATTGGCCTGTTCGTCTCCATCAAAAGATGAAATTAATTACATTCTCTTCGTATTAGTGTGGTACAAACTCCTAGCACCTTCAGAATGTGGACTGGAAAGAAGAAATAGAATTTACGGTAACTGTTATAGTATTTTCCTAATTTTCCAAATTAGCTTAGTTTGCCCAGAGGTACTTATCTATGTTATTTTGCTGAGCTCATCAATTAAGCAAATTGGTCTGTTCGTCTCCATCAAAAGATGAAATTATTTAGCTAGCCACAGCAGCAGTAAGTTCCAGACTTGTGTTACGAGATACTAACACAATAATACTATATTTTACTACATATACATATATAGATAAACATACAAAACCCAGGTCAATCTGAAAAAGATCATTTTCCATCTTGACCCGATCGGGGATCGAACCCGGGACCTCTGGTGTGGCAGTCCAGAGTGATGACCATTAAATAGTCTGAGTAAGTAATGCAGCAGGGTGCTGGTATTGTCACTTAACATCAGGTTAGATGGGGGCCAAACGCAAAACCAGTTTTACATGTAAAGATTATTACTGACCTTCTAACGGTGACAGCTGATCTTTAAAATATGATAGGGAAATCCTACTAATTTGTCCTCCGAAAGTGGTTTAGTGGTTAGTCTGAGGGATGGAATGGCAAAATTCTTTAGCTGTGTTCTTTTTTTGAATAAATGATTTTGTATTTGTACATACATATTATCACGCCTTTTTCCCTTTTTCCTTTTATGTTTTCCACAAATTAATTTTAATTGGTGGAGTTTCTCAATTGGTATATATGCCAGATCCTCTTTTCCTGTTACCTTCAACCATTCTTTGCAACTGAAATTAAAAGCATCCATAACGATAAGCATCCATAACGATATTTATAGACGTATCATACCATCACACTATTTTTCGTTTTTACTAAAATTATGCGATTACATCATCGAATACATCTCATAAAACTGTTTGTAATATATTGGGTAAAACTAAACGCAGGCGTTTCCTGTTATCGCCGCCAGGCGTTTTTGGGTTCTCACATTGCTCGCGTGCGAGATGGCTCGCGGACGGTCGCCATTGTCCCATGCGATATCGGTTTGATTTTTAATACGCGAGAGGTCCCGCGTTCTTTGATTGCTAATTATCTTGAGTTGTATTGGTGAATTTCCTGTTTGTTAAATAACTATTGAACTTTGTGTTTGTGTGCCCGTCATTGTGACTTTCTCCTGTGGGATGTGACGCGTGGCTGCCCGCTCACATCTATCTGTTGCCGAGCCGATTTCGGGAAGAAATCTATTTATGTGTTCTGGGGAATTGAGATCTCATGGGTTAGGTAGGGTGATTAGGAATTCCCCCTTCCCGAAGACACTCAAGTTTGGATCCGAAGAGAAAGAAGATTTAATTTGGTAAGTGTTCAATTGTAGTTAATTTATAGGTTATCATATAGGGCCCTGTAGCTCCCTTCATAAGCTACGGTGGTAGCAGACTGCGTTAAGTTAGTTAGGTTTTAGTCGGGCAAACGTGGTGCCGCGTGGAGATTTTTTCCCAGTACTTATTTTTACCGGTGGTTTTTTCCCGGTGAAGTTCCGGTACAGAATTCTTCCCGCCGCTTCGTTTGTCCGGATTCTCTCTGCCACATTTTCTGGCAGCAGACCGTAGTTGCTCTGCACATTTTCTGGTAGCAGAGCGTAGTTTATCTACCCTCTATTTGTTCGTTTGTAAAAAATAATTAATTGTTTGTAAAAATTTTTAGATTTTTCTTAGTTTGTTTGTATAAGAATATTTGTAACCTTTTTTGTATTTGTTTGCGGTTTGTACCGTGCGTTCCGGGTTTGTGCCATTCTCATACCTACCGCGGTTCTTCGTGTAGTTGTTTGATTTTGTTGTTTTTTATTTACCTTTTGTTATTTTTTGTTTGTGACTTGACGCGATGGCGAAGGTCCCCAATGCTAAGGCGACACTCGCCAACGAATTGAGATGGTTTGTGACGGCCGGTGGACTCCTGTCCCGGAAGGACAGGGAGGCCGCTATACTGGAAAGAGCGGATCAGCTCCGCTCACGATTGAACAACGCGGAAGCGGCCATGGCGGCGCTTACCGAAGCCGACCTTACCCCGGAGGTCTACGCAGGTCACGTGGCGGACCTGGACCAGATCCTGAGTCTGCACGATGACATCGTGGAGGCGGCGGCCGCAATAAGGGCGAGACAGGCTGGCGGACCAGCCCCTCGCACACCTGTTAGACAGGAAGGACCAGCGGTTACTGGTCGGCTCCCCACCCTTCAGCTGTCCCACTTTGGGGGTAGGATGGAGGAGTGGGTGGCATATAAAAATATGTTTGAGTCCCTGGTCGTAGCACGACAGGATTTGTCGAAGGCCCAGAAGATGGCCTACCTCCTCTCCACTCTTGAGGGTGAAGCGCGGTCGCTCATCCAGCACCTCCGGGTGGAGGACGACCAGTACGACACGGCTTGGGAGTTATTGAACTCCCGCTACCAAAACTTACGTTTGTTAGCGGATGCGCACGCCGCACAGTTGATGGCCCTGCCCAAGGTGGCCAACAGGGCACAGTTGCGCCTGCAGTTGCTCACGCCCGTTACAGTGGCCTGTAACGCGCTCCGCACACTGGGGCTGCCGGTGGACCAATGGTCTTTTTTGTTGGTGCACATTGTATTGGGCAAATTGCCCAATGACATCCGCTCGCGATTTGAGCGCGAGAATGCGGAACGGGATAGCACCACCCTACCAACATTCACTGACTTGGTGAAGTTTTGGGAGTTTGAGGCACGGGCTGCTGAGAATACCATGACGGACTCAGCGCCATCCAGAGCGCCTGAACGTAGGCCCTTGGAACCCTCATGGCGAGGGAAGCCCCAACAGGGACGGCAACCGCCACCGCGTGGAGCTGGTGTGCGGGTTGCACACACGGCAGCAGTCGCGAGGGACGCGGACTGCCTGCAATGTGGCCGGATGGGCCACAGCCTGCTGCAATGCAGGGACTGGCAGAGACTGCCAGTACAAGATAGGCGCCGCATGGCAAAGCGGCATGAACTTTGCTTTTATTGTTTGGGCAGTCACTATGCACGTGACTGTCCCAATGCCATACCATGCAGTGCATGCCGTGGGCTGCACCACGTGATGCTCTGCATGAACCGAAACGGGGATGGCCCCCGGTTGTTGAGGCAGGGGTCCCCTATGGGCGGGGGCGCTCCTGCGCGAAGCCCTCCACCATCGGAAGGAGGACGCGGCTTCGCTCGTCGCACCCCCCCTCGGGAGGGGGGTCGCGTACCGGCGCGGGTCTTGGCGGACCGGGACCACGCGCCCCAAGGTCGTGGCCAGTATGTGGCTGGCCAGGCCCCGGATAGGGCCCCCATGGGCGGGGGCCCTAGATCGGACGTGAGAGTGGGGACACCCCACTCCACGCGGGTTACCACTACCCACCACATGCAGCCGCAGCGGTTTTCTCCGCCGCTGCACGAGTACCCACGGCTGGAGTACCACCCGCCGTACCATAGGTATGGCCGGGCCGCGGGTTATGCCCCCTCCAGATGGGGATGTGCACTCGCCCGACATATTATCCGGGTCAGTGGCGCCCCCTGGTTTGGAGAGAGTGGGGAGCCCGTAACTAGCTTGCTCCCCTTGCTGGGACAGAGCCGCGGACGGTTCTGCTCCCTACCGCGGTGGTCCGCGTATGGGGTCGTGGGGGAAGCCATTAATTTGAGAGCTCTGTTGGACTCAGGGGCTCAAAGCAGTTTGGTTACCACTCGAGTGGCACACCAGTTAGGTTTAGTCGTGGAAGACTCGCCTGTGCCGCTTCTTGGAGTTGGTGGCATACAAGTGAAGTGTCTGACGGGCCAGACACTTGTCACCTTTTCTTCGCTGAAGTCCTCCACAATGAGGATCACGACTTCGGCTATGGTAATGGATACCATTGCGGGTTGGCACCTCGACAGACATACCGCCGGGTGTGTTGTCTTTGGTTTCGGGTCTGGATTTGGCCGACCCCTTTGTCTTTCATCCCGGCCCAGTGGACTTGCTCCTGGGCTCGGACGTATTGGGTTGGATTTTGTTGGGTACACAGAAGGCTCTGGGTTCGTCTTCACTGATGGCAGTGTCTACGATTTTTGGTTTTGCCCTGATGGGCCCTGTGTTTGATAATGGCACCGCGGAGGAGCCACCGGTTGTCGCATCTGCGTCCTTGGCCAAGACCATGCAAAGGTTTTGGGAGGTGGAGGAGCCACCTATGAGTTCCAGGATGGATCCGGAACACGCTGAGTGCGAAGCCCTTTTTCGATCGACCACGGAGAGGTTGCCCTCCGGTCGGTTTGTAATTCAGGTTACCCTTTGTTGCCTCTCGTCCTAGCCTAGGGCAAAGTAGGGCGCTTGCGGAGGAAACGACTGCTGTCCATGGAGCGACGCATGCAGCGTGACCACGTACTTCGCGATAAATATAGAATTTATGCGCGAGTACGAGGATTTGGGTCACATGTCTCCGGCTCGAGTTGATTGGAGCTCAACTGAGCATTATTTTTTGCCCCACCACGCGGTGGTGAAGGCCTCAACGGGCAAGTTGAGGACCGTCTTCGATGGGTCCGCACCCACTTCGAACGGGGTTTCGTTGAATCTATGTTTACATTCAGGTCCCAAATTGCATAGGGACATAATTGACATCATCTTGAACTTTAGAAGACATCAAGTGGTTTTTGGTGCGGACATCCGGATGATGTTCCGCCAGACAGTCATACATCCTGAGGACAGGCGATTCCAGTTGATACTCTGGCGTGAGCGCCCTGAGGATCCTGTGACGGTGTATGAACTCAACACAAACACGTATGGTTTGAAATCTAGTCCCTATATCGCCATCAGATCATTGCTTGAATTGGCAGAGCGGGAACGGATCCGCTTTCCCCGTGGGGCTTCCGTGCTGTCACGTGACTTGTATGTTGATGACGTGTGCACCGGAGCCCAAAGTATTGAGGAGGCCCTCCTACTGCGGGATGAATTGATTGAAATATTGAAAACGGGTGGCTACGAGCTACGTAAGTGGTTGTCCAATGAGCCTAGAGTTCTAGAAGGGATCCCGGAGGATCACCAACAGAACCCTCACCTGTTTGAGGATGTGGATGATCCCAACAGGATAGCGGTGCTGGGCATGCAGTACCAGCCGCTAACCGATATTTTTACATTCCAAGTGGACTTGGAAATACCAAAGGTCTGGACTAAGAGAACGGTGTTGTCCGTAATAGCTCGTATGTTTGATCCAAGCGGTTGGATCAGTCCAGTAATATTCTCTGCGAAGTGTCTTCTTCAGAGACTTTGGACTTTGGGCGTCTCGTGGGACGAGCCGCTGTTTGGCTCTCCATTGGATGATTGGCTCGAGTTGTTTTCATCGATTAAGGAAGTCAATCGGATTGCCTTGCCTCGTCGAATATTGCCACCCGGGAAATATCGAGCCAGCCTGCATGGCTTTTGTGACGCGTCGGAGCGAGGCTACGCCGCGTCAGTCTATATGCGGACAGTTGACGCCGATGGCCGGGTCAATGTCTCGCTTTTGTTAGGGAAGAGCAAGGTCGCCCCCATCAGGACTAGGCTGACTATTCCCAAGCTTGAGTTGAGTGGAGCTCACCTTCTCTCTAAATTGTTGCATCACGTTGCATGTGAGCTGGCGGCCACGGTCGAGATACGGACATCTTCGCCTGGTCGGATAGCCAGGTCGCGCTTGCATGGTTGCGCGCGGCCCCACATACCTTGGAGGTTTTTGTGGGAAATCGGGTTTCCCAAATCCAGAATATCGGAATTGATATAACATGGAGACATGTGCCGGGAGAGCTTAACCCAGCGGACTGTGCCTCCCGAAGTTGTACGGCACCAGAATTGGTGTCACACCCGCTCTGGTGGGGTCCAGAGTGGCTGATGGGATCAGAAACTTCTTGGCCTGTCTGTCAGACAGATGTTACTTCTTTGAGTTTGACTGGGCTCCGTGTACATGCTGTAGTCGCTGAGACGACGTCGGAGCCGGATTGGCTACTTGCTCGGTATAGCAGTTTGGATAAGCTTCTGAGTGTTACCAGTTGGATTAAGCGTTTCATACATAATTGTAGAAACCCACAGGCAAAGCGGTTGGAGCCGATTGCAGGTGCAGAAGAGCGCCGGAGCGCATTGTTGCATTGGGTCCGTGCCGTGCAGACCGGACGGTTTGAGTCAGAGCTTTCGTATTTTGCGCGACGGACGCGCTAAGTTGAAGGGCGCGGTCGCTCGTTTGAACCCGTACATCGACTCGGATGGGCTTCTTCGGGTTGGAGGCAGGCTCCGGAAGGCGGATCTTCCATATGAGACTCGCCATCCTCTGTTGTTGCCCAAGGGCGGACCCTTGGTGCAGCTTTTGGTGTCTGATCGACACATTCGTAACGCCCATGCTGGGTGCAATGCTTTGTTGGCTATTTTGCAACGCGAGTTTTGGATTTTGTCTGCCCGAAGAGCAATCCGTAGTGTCCTGTTTCGATGTATTGCATGTTATAGGTTGAAGGCATCCACGATGCAACCACAGATGGGTGATTTGCCCGCTGATCGAATCCGACCTTCGAGACCGTTTGACGGCGTTGGAACCGATTTTGCCGGTCCCTTTTCGATCAAGGCTTCTCCTTTCGTAATGCCCGTATTGTGAAGGGCTATTTGTGTGTATTTGTTTGTTTGGCCACCAAGGCTGTCCATTTGGAGGTGGTATCGGCTCTGACTACGGAGGCCTTCGTCGCCGCGTTGGATCGCTTTGTTTCGCGTCGAGGTCTACCTTCCCTTATTAGGTCTGACAATGGCACAAACTATAAAGGAACTGTAAAATTATCTTAAGGATGTTTCTGTGTTTATTGATAAAAATTGTACTAGTTTAAGTCAAATTGCTGCCCAAAGGGGAATAACCTGGAAGTTTAGTCCCCCAAGTTGCCCCCATTGGGGAGGGATTTTTGAAGCGGCTGTGAAATCCGCAAAGACCCACCTCCGCCGCATTATCGGAGAAACGGCTCTAACTTTTGAAGAGCTGGCCACAGTGTTTTGTAAAGTTGAGGCGGTCCTCAACTCTCGTCCTCTCTGTCCGCTATCTCCAGATCCAAATGACTTGGAAGCTCTCACCCCTGGTCATTTTTTGGTGGGAGGAGCCGTTGAATGCCCTGCCCGAATACCCGTGGAAGGATGAACGCGTATATCGGTTGTCGCGTTTTCAAATGTTGCAGCAAATGAGCCAGGACTTTTGGCGTCGCTGGTCGCTTGAATATTTGCATTTGCTGCAGCAAAGAGTGAAGTGGACAGACAGGACTGAGCCTCCCAGGGAGGGTGATTTAGTATTGTTAAAAGAGGCAAATTTGCCCTCATTGCTTTGGCGACGAGCTCGCATATTACGTTTGATTCTTGGCGGAGATGGCACTCCGCGTGTGGCTGAGGTGTTGGTCGACGGTTCGATTTTAAGGAGAGGTGTGACCTCTCTCGCCCGCCTTCCCGTAGAGTAAGCTAGCGGTCTGCTTCTCCGACCGGGACGGGGGGATGTTTGTAATATATTGGGTAAAACTAAACGCAGGCGTTTCCTGTTATCGCCGCCAGGCGTTTTGGGGTTCTCACATTGCTCGCGTGCGAGATGGCTCGCGGACGGTCGCCATTGTCCCATGCGATATCGGTTTGATTTTTAATACGCGAGAGGTCCCGCGTTCTTTGATTGCTAATTATCTTGAGTTGTATTGGTGAATTTCCTGTTTGTTAAATAACTATTGAACTTTGTGTTTGTGTGCCCGTCATTGTGACTTTCTCCTGTGGGATGTGACGCGTGGCTGCCCGCTCACATCTATCTGTTGCCGAGCCGATTTCGGGAAGAAATCTATTTATGTGTTCTGGGGAATTGAGATCTCATGGGTTAGGTAGGGTGATTAGGAATTCCCCCTTCCCGAAGACACTCAAGTTTGGATCCGAAGAGAAAGAAGATTTAGCTTGGTAAGTGGTTTTCCATTGTAATTAATTTATAGGTTAGGTTATCATATAGGGCCCTGTAGCTCCCTTCATAAGCTACGGTGGTAGCAGACTGCGTTAAGTTAGTTAGGTTTTAGTCGGGCAAACGTGGTGCCGCGTGGAGATTTTTTCCCGGTACTTATTTTTACCGGTGGTTTTTTCCCGGTGAAGTTCCGGTACAGAATTCTTCCCGCCGCTTCGTTTGTCCGGATTCTCTCTGCCACATTTTCTGGCAGCAGACCGTAGTTGCTCTGCACATAAACACTGCATACGAATGATAAATTGTTACTCACCGAAACTCATCCAGTGGAAATTGGGCCATAAAAATACCGTCCTTTCGTTCAGATTTTTTAAACCACAGATTTCGCATGTTCTGTATTTCATGATTAGTTTCTTTCACTACAAATTACATAAATAGAGACTGTTTTTCACCAAAATACCTATGACACAGATTTCACTCGTCTTTTTCAATTATTTGATTCATATTTTTTTCACGAAAAACAAAGTCATAACATAACCTACAAAGATAACCTATTGTAAAGACAACGTGTTCGGTTGACAACAAAGAAAGAACGAGAAAGATACAGGAAGTAAGTGAGACAACTATAGAGTGACATGAGCCGCCATTAATGCACTACTGTGTTTCATACATTTTTTTACCAGTATGAAGTTGCGACAGACGACATGGTATCGTCGGGTCAGTGGTAAATTCGCCAAACTGAAAATATTGAATTTTTTGAGGAGAGGGCAATGAAGTTAAAAAAAATATTGTAAATCAGGTTTTAAAGATATGTTTTCAAATTTGTTATTTTCAGAAATCTTAATAATGTATCTTTACTGGTTAATGGTTCAAAATGTAAAATTATTATTATTTATTAAATAAAAGCAGTTTGGCATGTTTACCATAACGAGTACGAATTAAATAAATTAATTTACTTGTGGTATATTAGTAAATGTGGCAGTTACATCAATTGGCTATGGGAAAAATATGACCTTTTTTAACGTTTTCTTTGTATATTTGAATCAAAATTTTAGGTTTAGGTATAAAATTTTTACTGTGAGTAGGCATTTAGGCTAAAGATTTGTCCGCTAAGCTAACAAATAAAATAAGTTTGGTTTGTTGCAATATTTTTAATGAATAAATCGTTATTTTCCTTAAAAATTAAGTGAAATACAGTCAAAATTATCTTCACTTTCTTCATTTAGGTATGTCTGGCTCTGGAAGACAGTCTCTTGCAAATTCAGTGCATGGCAGATTGTTATAGAAATTATGATAAGCTGTAGGGATCTGCAACTACGAGCATAATTTCTCGTTGACTAGGCGACTCTGGTTGAGAACCACGTAGGTAGCCAATTGTTTGGACCTTCTGCTGACGACCGAACTAGATCGAAATGAAGTGTCTGTTTCAGCCTTCCTAGCAACTTACCCTTGGCTGCAGGTCTGCTTTTCCTCTGACGATCCGTCGAGCTGTGCAAGCGCTGTTGCTGAGATTATCGGTCTGGCAATGGAGTAGTTATATCCCATTCTCGGATCGACCCTCTGGCATCAAAGCTAAGCCTTGTTTTAATGCTGACTGTTCGAAAGCTGAGGCTATTAAACAGCCAGCATACCAGGCTTGGGCTTACGCTCGTAGTTGTAAAGCTCCGGATACGCAAAAGAAGAACAAAGCCTTTAACTCTGCTGCCTTTAAGTCCTACAGAAAAGTACTGAAAAAGGCTCGCTTTGACCACATAGGCCGAGTGGGGACAAAACTCGCTTCGTACCCATCTGGCAATAAAGCATTTTGATCCCTAGCCAAGTGCGTTAAAGCTTACTTTTGCCGCTCCTCAATTCCTCTTCTGCAGAAACCAGATAGAACATTGACACACACGACTTTAGAGAAAGCTTATTTACTTACTTCTCTATTTGCTGAAAACTCCTATCTAGATGCGATTAACCAAACACCCCCCAGTTACCTTTTTGTGGTTGTAAAATGCCTGAGCTCCACATTCACCAAAAAGATGTTTTTAAAACTCTACACAACCTAGACGTGTAAAAAGCCAGTGGCCCTGAGGCCCTGCTTTTATTTTGCGGAATAGCGCTGCCGAATTATCTCAGGTTCTGACACGCCTATATCGTCTATCATTTCAGACTGGTATTGTGCCAAAAGCGTAGAATCTTGCCAACATACAACCTTTACCCAAGAAGGGTAGACGTGCCGATCCTACAAACTACCGCACAATCGCAATCACCACCATTCTCTGCAAGGTAATGGAGCGTGTTATTAACAAGTGCTTGCTGGCGTACCTTGAAGACAATTATCTCCTCTGTGACTGGCAATTCGGATTTCACCAGTGCCGATCTACAGGAGACTTTCTTGTGTACGCTACGCATCTCTGAGGTAAGGCCCTCGAAAAATATAGTGAAGCACTTGCTGTCTCACTTGACATTTCGAATGCATTCGACAGAGTTTGAAATGACGGTATTATTGCAAAGCTTCCCGCCTATGGTATCCCCGCCAGCCTTTGTGCTTGGATTTCCGATTTCTTGAGGGAACGGTCTATTCGAGTAGTTGTTGACGGCTGCTCGTCTGACCTATTGGCAATTAATGCCCGGGTACCTCAGGGGTCTGTACTTTCCGCAACGCTTTTTCTGCTACACATCAATGATCTGCTAAACCCGGTATAAATTGGGTATGCAGTACGGGTAGTGCAAAGGTAAAAAGACCGGAAATAGACGAACTCAGGCAGGCAATGGTGGACTGTACCAATCTCACTCTGCAGGCTGTCTCCGATTGGGTGATGCCAATCTTGTGAGATTCAATGCCTCTAAGACGCAGGCGTGTCTGTTTTCCGCTAAAATGACCCCGTTCAACTTTTCGAACTTCTTGGTATAAACTTCTCATTCAATCTTAACTTCGGTAGTTATATTGAGACCAGGGCTAAGACTGCTTCAAAAAGCTAGGCATCCTTTTCAAGTTCCAACGGTATTTTACTCCGGACCAACTGTTGAGCCTTTACACAGCTCAAGTCCGCTCCTGTATGGAGTATTTCTCCCATCTGTGAAATGGATCCGCCCGCTATCAGCTCGAAGCCCTGGAAGCTATCGAAGGACGTACCAGAAGGCTCGTGGATGATGAGTCGCTTACAGCAGGACGGCTTCAGAGCCTCAGTCATCGGCGACTAGTGGCAAGTCTGTGTGTATTCTACAGGCTGCACTTCGGAGAGTGCGCACAGGAATTACATGAATTAATTCCTTCTGCACCATTCCACCATCGGACGACATGGCGCGGACAGGGATTTCATCCTTATGTGGTTGATATTCCAGTTTACCACACCTCTAGGTTCGGTTAAAGCAAGAGAATCGTCATAAAGGCCACAGACATTTTTGAGCATTCGATGCACACGATGAAAAAGAAGCGGGGCGCCTACGACGCGGAAAGCGGCACCAAAAATAACACAAAGAATTTAGTTTTGTCTATGGTATAGAAATTGTGAAAATATAAAAACTTTGTAGTAAATTATGGTCAAATCCTTATTATTGTTAAACTATTTGAAGTTTGAAAATTTGCGTTTGCACTTTTCATGAAATTAAATTAAATTTTGTTGTTATTGTTTCATACAGTCTGATAGTTTTACTCCAATTAAGTGTATTTTTATCTGTGACATAGTACTATTTGGGCAATTAGTGATGTATTCAATCTGCCACTTAGACTAAATGATCTAAACAAATTAGGTTTAAATCATACTGTAAACCAAAGTAAAGCATTCAATCTGCCACTTAGGCTAGTTGAGCATTGTTAAATTTGAGTTTTAATCATATTGTAAACCACAGTAAAGTATTCAATCTACCACTTAGATTGTTTGGGCATTGTCAATTTATTTTGTATATATCACATTGTAAACCAAAGTAAAACAATCAATATACCACTTACGCTAGTTTAATACATTGATTTTATTATAAAAGGCTATAATTTTAAATGTGGGAACTGACCTATATTCACTTATGCAAGTTTAATTTTGTAATCTTCTTAATTTATGCAGATAGCAACTAGCTTAAATTGAAATAACTCCGAAAGTATTATGATCCTACACTTATGATATTTTGCCACAGTGTGTATAAAAAATAAATAAACACTTTGACACAAAAAAGTCAAAATCGCCAAAATGGCAGTTTGGCGAGTTTACCTCTGACCCGACGCGACGGTATCATCTTCTTCATCAACTAATTTATTTTATATTGTTGTGAAGATCACTTCGACGTAAGTATTTCTTTCTCTTTTATTACAATTTCTTTGTTCTATCTTCTAAACTCTGTCGGTCGAAATTATAACCTCAAAAACCTTACAACTTACTAGCGCCCCGCTCGCGAATAGACTCCGGGCTGGTGTTGGGAGATGCCACGAAAACCGAGTTAAGTGGGGCTTCTCAAGCAACGATCTGTGTGACTGCGGTGACATTCAATCCATGACGCACCTGTTGTCGTGTCCTGAATGCCCCACCTCCTGCACAATAGAGGACTTAAACGAGGCCAACGACAGAGCCATCAGTGTAGCCAAATACTGGTTAAGACTAATTTGATAGCTATTGCGACTCGACAAGAAGAAGAAGAAGCGCCCCACCCCGGCTTTGCTCGGGAGGTACATACATAAATTGTAGCCTATGTCACTCAGGAATAATGTAGCTTACTATTGGTGAAAGAATTTTTGAAATCAGTTTAGTTCCGATCCAAAGATAACTTACTTACAAACACTTCCTCTTGTTAGTGTGCTAGCCACATGAAGAACTGGGGGAACTGGTCTGCTCGATTCTGATTCGACTTTTATTTTTATTTTTTGTTCTTAATTTTTCATTGTGGTTACTCAATCACAAACATAACATGTTTTATTATATTTATATTTGTTTCTTATATTTTACTTTATTTTTGACTGTACACAATCTAGTGTATGTATAGATATATAGATAATAACTAACTAGCCCCTCTGGCATGTTAGGCGACCAAGACTGGTTCATGAGTTTCTTTCGGTATTTCTTCTCAGCAGTGGTCGTTCCGAAATGCTAGTAGTTTGTAGCTTTGAGACATAATATATTATGATAAATAATTAGTTTTCGACGTGAAAAAGAGACTTCTTTGAAGGCCCAGTTTCAATAAAAAAAATTGACTTTGACTTTGAAGTAGGTACTTACTAATGTTGTTCTGCTTCTGTTACGAGGACTGGCGGAAAACCAGAGATTTCTAAACATGAGACTGATTTTTACAAGTTAAAAAAAAAGTCCTCAGAGGAATAACTGAGAATAATTAAATGAATATGAATAAGTCCATATAAATAGGTACCTATTAATACCTACTAATATGGATTTTGACATTCTAATAATGGACATTACCAATTTATTTCAGATAGAAGAAGACACGGTTGATTATATGCAGTACAAAATCATGAATTTACAACAGGGAACCCACAAAACTGTATTGCGATTTAAGAAAGGGATCCTGCCTCACCGATCTCTATCGGATACAGATCAGCATCCACCTTCTGAGGCAACAGTGAAAAAGAGAAGACATGAAAAAACATTAGAGGCTGTATCTGATGGTCCTGCTAAATACATACTGTGCGTCACCGTTCCCAAACGGACTGTATCATCGCAGATGATATATTTAGATGCAAGTACAAGCTCATACCAGGTACGCACAGGATCTCTCTTCTAGTTGTATTCGTCATGATTGGTCATTATATGGAATGCTACACACATAACGACTATCTTGGCAATGTTAATGGAGTGGTTTGCTATTGCCTTCTCCATATGCACAGAATACATTACCCTTTTTTATAGTCCGTTGGTGTGTTCCCCTGCTGGTGCTGATAGCAAGCAGTTCTCTTATATTATTGTGTATTTTCTGTTGTATTCTTTTATATTATTAAGGTTAGGGCCTTTTAATGAATAATACTGAGAATTTCTATTAAATATCAATTTATTGTACAGCAGAAATACTTCGCTAAACAACAAGAAAAACGAGAAGCCTAGATACAAAAATATTTATCTATGACTACAGACATTGACTAAAGAATTAAACTGCATACATCCTAAAATTTATTCTCAATATCTCCTCTAAATTTTAACACTCTAAATAACAATATGCAGTTTATTCAACAAACACATTACAAAGAACTAATTCAACAAAAATATCAATGCTCACAGATAACATAAATCAAATTTTTATTTATTTAAACTAAACACGTTAAATATAATTCAAAAAGTTGCTCCCTTAGAAAAATAAACTTGTTCGTTGGCAAATCCTTAGTTAAGACATCTGCTAACTGCTTCCTACTTTCTACATAACATATATTAATCAACCCACATTCAACCTTTTCTCTTATAAAATTATATTTAACATCGATGTGCTTAGTTCGTTTGTGATAAACAGGATTTTTAATCAGTTGTATTGCACTCTGATTATCAACATACAACTTCATTGCACTGTTACCTCTTTCACCTAAATCTAACAAAAATTGGTTAAGCCACAATATTTCTTTTGATGCTTCACAAGAAGCAATAAACTCTGCTTCAGTGGTGGAAAGAGCAATGGTTCTCTGTTTTTGACTAGACCATGTCACAGGTCCCCCATTCATAATAAAAATATACCCAGTTGTTGATTTTCTTGTATCTAAATCACCAGCATAGTCAGAATCAGAGTATCCCAAAATATCACTGCTTTCTCCATATTTTATACATACATTTTTGCTACCAATCAAATATCGAATAATTCTTTTGACACCATTCACATGTTCCTTGGAAGGATTACTTATATATCTACTCAACAAATTAACAGTAAAAGCAATATCAGGGCGTGAAACTGAGCACAAATACAACAATGAACCTATAGCTTCTCTATAGGGAAATTTTACTTCACAATCCTCAGTACTTTTACAAATAGTTACATTAACATCAGCTGGAGTACTAACAGGAATAGCATCACACATATTAAACTTATTTATCAACTGATCAATGTATCTTTTCTGATGAATACAAATACAATTGTCAATTCTGCTAATCTCAATTCCAACAAAATATGATAAATCTAATTGCCTCACTTGAAAAGTCTTATTCATACAATCTATTATATCAACTATAAGTTTTTCTTCTGGAGATATAATAAGAGCATCATCAACAAATAGTATTAAATATACTTTAATATCTTGAAAACAACCTATATAAACACAATTATCAGCCTGAGACTGCACAAAATTATATGATTTTAAAAATAACGTAAACTTTTTATTCCAACATCTTGAGGCTTGTTTCAATCCATATAATGACTTATTTAATTTTAATACTTCGTTTTTCTTGTATGACAGACCATCAGGAACCTCCATAAAAATATTTTCTTCCAAATCCCCATTTAAGAATGCTGTCTTGACATCTATCTGTTTAATTTTATAATTATGTTGAGCAGCAATACTCAGCATAATGCGAATAGAGTCATAGCGAGTAGTTGGTGAAAACGTTTCCTGATAGTCAATCCCTTTTACCTGAGTAAAGCCACGGGCACATAATCGAGCTTTGTACCGTACAATATTACCTTTTACATCTCTTTTTAAATCAAAAACCCACTTTGAAGTTATTGTTTTATGACTACTATCTCTATTAACAACTGACCAAGTCTGGTTCTCTTCATGCGCTTTAAATTCCTCTTTTACAGCCTCCAACCACTTATCTTTCTGGGGGCTTGCCATCGCTTCATCATAACTTGAAGGAACCAGTGGCTCTACAATATTTGCCTCATATACATTTCTCCTAGACCTTGTATTAACATAATCACTTTGATCCATCTCTGAAATATCGTGGGGAGGTACATAAGTGAGATCATTTGGATCTTCACAACTCAACAATGAATCATCATTCAAAGATACTTGATGATCCTGAGAATCAGAACTATCTAGTTGACAAGAAACTTGGACTGTACCTTCATCCTCTAAAACAATTTTATTAATATTTTTTCTTATTTCAGGTACCTTATTCTCATCAAATATCACATTCCTAGTTACTTTTATTATTTTTGTTCTGGGATTATACATTCTATAATTACAATTGTCGTAACCTACTAATATCATTGGCTCACTCTTCTTATCTAACTTTACTCTTAATTGATCTGGAATATGCACAAACCCTTCACTACCAAATACCCTAATATGATTCAAACTAGGCTTTACACCTGCCCAAATCTCAAAAGGTGTCTTATCAGGAGTCTGACTAGAAGAGGTTCTATTCAAAATATACACAGCACAATTAATTGCCTCTGCCCACAAATATAAAGGTAAATCCCTATTATACAACATAGACCGAGCACTCTCAACAATAGTACGGAGCTCCCGCTCAGCTCGTCCATTTTGCTCCGGTGTATAAGGGGCAGTGCACTCATGTTTTATACCTCTCTCAGACAAGAAATCCTGAAAAAACTTATTAACATATTCCCTGCCATTGTCAGTATGTAGGATTTGAATATTTCTATTAAACCTGTTATATACAATTGCATTGTATTTCTTAAAATATTCAAAAACATCAGACTTGTTCTTTAAAAAATACACATGGCGGTAACTTGTAGCTGCATCTTTAAAAAGCAAAAAATATCTCATACCTTGGACTGACGTCACACTCATGGGACCACAGACGTCACTGTACACCAACTCACCTGGATGTACATTCTCACGCACCGATTTCTTGAATGGCAAACGTGTTTGCTTACCATAGCAGCATGCTTCACATACAAATTGACAATCCTGTGAACCATCAACTAAATTCAGCCCTTCTACAATTCCTTTAGCACACATATTCTTTATTTCCTTTAAATTTACATGTCCTAACCGCTCGTGCCATATTTTCAGATCATTTTGTACTACGTAACAACTATTAACTACTGTTCTGATGTTCAGTTCATATAAATTGTTCATTTTTAATTCTGCACTCATTACTAATGAATTCTTATTATAAACCATAGCACTCGCGCCTTTCTTTACGATTGTATAACCTTTTCGCATAACCGCACCTTCTGAAAATAGATTCCGGCGTAGATGAGGCACATACAACACCTCTTCCAATCTGCTAGCCTCCCAATTCCCATGCACTAGGCGTTCTATCATTACAAATCCTTTTCCTTCTACCTCAAGAAGCTGCTTATTTCCCAAACGTAATGATGTTTTAAACTCCACGAACTCAGCAAAATATTCTTTCTTATACGTCATATGCGCCGATGCACCGCTATCCATTATCCATTTGTTTTCTTCGCAAACATTGTCGTTTTCTACATTAAATGCTAACATCGACCCATCCTGCTGCGGTTTCTTAGACTTTTTGGGTGCACGGCATTCTCTGGCAAAATGACCTCTCTTTCCACAATTATAGCATTCAAATCTATGCTTCTGGTTACCTTTTCTAGGTTGCTGCTCTTCTGTACCTTTCTGCGTATTCTTGGGCTTAGACACCACAAGAGCTGTCTCAACTTCTTCCTCACACGTCAAACTAGCTTCTTCATCCAGTAATCGAGCAGTCAAGTTAGGAATCGTCTGACATTTGGGATCCAACGACAACCATGCCTGCCTTAAAGTTCTGTACTTGGATGGCAAAGTACCCAACATCTTTGTGATGACAGCTGTGTCACTAATTTGTTCACCGCATTCCCGAAGTTGCTGCGCCAAATTTTCAATATTTGATATATGCTGCGCCATTGTTTCGCCTGGAGACATTTTATATTGATAATATTTTTCATGTAAAATCATCTTTGTCATTTCACTTTTCTGTTCATATATTGACTCCAACTTAGTCATGATTTCTCTGGCAGTTTCACAATTTTCTATCAAAGATATCAATTTTAAATCCATTGATGAAGAAATGATAAACATCGCAATTCCATCATTTCTAATCCAATTTTCAGCGTTTTCTTTTGGTTTTGGCGTACATAAATCTATTCCCTTTGCACGCAGTGCACATTTTATTTGGAATTTCCACTGACGAAAATTATTTCCATCAAATTTTTCGACATTCATTTTCGACTCCATTTTGTTTTCTTTCACACGGCAACCAGCCTTTTTTTCCGTCTTCTTTTCTTTGTTGTTCTAATACTGTTCTTCAATATTATTAGCACCCGCGTGTCCTGGGCCCAATAACCTATTAAGGTTAGGGCCTTTTAATGAATAATACTGAGAATTTCTATTAAATATCAATTTATTGTACAGCAGAAATACTTCGCTAAACAACAAGAAAAACGAGAAGCCTAGATACAAAAATATTTATCTATGACTACAGACATTGACTAAAGAATTAAACTGCATACATCCTAAAATTTATTCTCAATATATATGATACAGTAACAGCACAAAGGGCTCCCAGGTGGGAACGAACCTCAGCTTTGGGCGTTACTCACAAAATGGCCGAGCGGTATGTAACTGTTGGTTAGTTACGAGTGCGTGTTGGGTGACGTAGAATGATACTCGTTATGCGTTGGTAAAAAGAATCTATTTATTTTAAAATGTACTAGGTTTTATACCTAAAATTACATGAGTCAGACGTTCGTATGACGCACGTGATTTACATTACCCTACAAATACTCTCCCCTTTATGAAAAAAAAATTAAATACATGATAAAAAAAACATCGTAAAAAATAGTAAAACATTAAAAAATAAGAAAACATTGTAAAATAATGAATACAAAAAAAAAAAAAACTAGACATTTTAGGACGCGTATGCTGGTTGTCCTTGTCCTGGGGAGGCTGGGGTGGTCCTCGGATAACGGGTGAACTGCTGGAAGCTTCTGTTACAGCGATTTTGTAGTTGTGCTTAGACAGCAAATCTGACCACGGGTTTCACCACGCGACCGTATCGCGTGACTATTCGGTTCGTTGACACCGGTTCACATTCGTTTGCTGTATCGCTGTTATTTTCTGTTGTAACAAATGCAGGTTTTAATCTGTCGATTGACACCGTAGTAGTTCTTCCTGGCAGTTGTATAGTGTAACATTTGTCATCCCGATGAATGATTTTGTAAGGACCTTCGTATGGAGCTGTCAGTGCCTTTTTGATCATGTCTCTTCTTAGGAAAACATAATCGCATTTTCTTAACTCCTTGTGGATGAAACATTTTCTATTTGTTTTTGCGGTTGAATTGTCCGATATATTCATATTATTCATAGCTGACGATAATTGAGTTACGTAATCAATGTCAGTAACCGAGTCGGTTTTGTTTACATTGAAGAAATCAGCTGGCAGTCGTAGCGTAGTGCCGTATGTCATTTGAGCTGCGCTGACGCCGCAATCTTCCTTTATCGCTGTGCGTAATCCTAGCATTACTAATGGCAATTCCTTGACCCAATTTGCGCTATTACATGTAGCGATTAATGAGGTTTTCAGACATCTATGCCATCTTTCCACCTGGCCATTGGCTTGTGGGTGGTATGGCGTTGTATGGATTCTATTTATTCCAAGTGTCTTCGCTAGTTTAGTAAACAGATTGGACTCGAACTGCCGACCCTGATCAGTAGTTATTGTAACTGGACAACCGAAGCGCGATATCCATCCGGTGACCAATGCATTGCATACATTTTCTGCGGTCATCTGCGTTATGGGGTAAGCTTCCGGCCACTTTGTCTTCCTGTCTATCATTGTAACGCAGTATTTAAATTCTTGTGACAATGGTAGTGGTCCCACGATGTCGATGTGAACGTGCTCGAACCTCTCTGATTTTGGAAATGAGCTCAAGGGTGATACCGTGTGTCTGTGTGTTTTGGCTTGCTGACACGGAATACATGATCTTGCCCACGATGTCACATCTTTGTTTATGGACGGCCAGAAGAACCTGTCTGTCATCATTTTCCTGGTGGCACGCGTTCCGGGGTGGCTAAGACCGTGGACAGCGTTGAAAGCTGTTTGACGGTACTGAGTAGGTAAATAGGGTCGCGGCTCCTTGTTGGTTGTTTCGCATAATATTTCTTGTTCTGATCCAGGGAATTGATATCGCTTGAACAAAAAATTTCCTTTTTCCATGAGAATTTTGATTTCTTCATCCTTTTCTTGATCTTTTGCTAACTGTTCATAATCGATACAACTCGGGAAAGATATTGTCTCTATTCTTGAGAGAGCATCGGCAACACAGTTTTCCGACCCAGATATATGTTTGATTTCAGTACAAAATTGTGAAATGAAATCTAGATGACGTAAGCGACGTGGCGTATCGTTATTAGAGCTCGATTTCGTCATTGCGAATACCAACGGCTTATGATCGGTGTAAACGATCAATTCTTTGCCTTCAATTTGATGTCGGAAATGTTTTATCGACATGTAGATTGCTAAACTACTCTTAATACAGCAGAAATACTTCGCTAAACAACAAGAAAAACGAGAAGCCTAGATACAAAAATATTTATCTATGACTACAGACATTGACTAAAGAATTAAACTGCATACATCCTAAAATTTATTCTCAATATATATGATACAGTAACAGCACAAAGGGCTCCCAGGTGGGAACGAACCTCAGCTTTGGGCGTTACTCACAAAATGGCCGAGCGGTATGTAACTGTTGGTTAGTTACGAGTGCGTGTTGGGTGACGTAGAATGATACTCGTTATGCGTTGGTAAAAAGAATCTATTTATTTTAAAATGTACTAGGTTTTATACCTAAAATTACATGAGTCAGACGTTCGTATGACGCACGTGATTTACATTACCCTACAAATACTCTCCCTTTATGAAAAAAAAATTAAATACATGATAAAAAAAACATCGTAAAAAATAGTAAAACATTAAAAAATAAGAAAACATTGTAAAATAATGAATACAAAAAAAAAAAAAAAAAAAACTAGACATTTTAGGACGCGTATGCTGGTTGTCCTTGTCCTGGGGAGGCTGGGGTGGTCCTCGGATAACGGGTGAACTGCTGGAAGCTTCTGTTACAGCGATTTTGTAGTTGTGCTTAGACAGCAAATCTGACCACGGGTTTCACCACGCGACCGTATCGCGTGACTATTCGGTTCGTTGACACCGGTTCACATTCGTTTGCTGTATCGCTGTTATTTTCTGTTGTAACAAATGCAGGTTTTAATCTGTCGATTGACACCGTAGTAGTTCTTCCTGGCAGTTGTATAGTGTAACATTTGTCATCCCGATGAATGATTTTGTAAGGACCTTCGTATGGAGCTGTCAGTGCCTTTTTGATCATGTCTCTTCTTAGGAAAACATAATCGCATTTTCTTAACTCCTTGTGGATGAAACATTTTCTATTTGTTTTTGCGGTTGAATTGTCCGATATATTCATATTATTCATAGATGACGATAATTGAGTTACGTAATCAATGTCAGTAACCGAGTCGGTTTTGTTTACATTGAAGAAATCAGCTGGCAGTCGTAGCGTAGTGCCGTATGTCATTTGAGCTGCGCTGACGCCGCAATCTTCCTTTATCGCTGTGCGTAATCCTAGCATTACTAATGGCAATTCCTTGACCCAATTTGCGCTATTACATGTAGCGATTAATGAGGTTTTCAGACATCTATGCCATCTTTCCACCTGGCCATTGGCTTGTGGGTGGTATGGCGTTGTATGGATTCTATTTATTCCAAGTGTCTTCGCTAGTTTAGTAAATAGATTGGACTCGAACTGCCGACCCTGATCAGTAGTTATTGTAACTGGACAACCGAAGCGCGATATCCATCCGGTGACCAATGCATTGCATACATTTTCTGCGGTCATCTGCGTTATGGGGTAAGCTTCCGGCCACTTTGTCTTCCTGTCTATCATTGTAACGCAGTATTTAAATTCTTGTGACAATGGTAGTGGTCCCACGATGTCGATGTGAACGTGCTCGAACCTCTCTGATTTTGGAAATGAGCTCAAGGGTGATACCGTGTGTCTGTGTGTTTTGGCTTGCTGACACGGAATACATGATCTTGCCCACGATGTCACATCTTTGTTTATGGACGGCCAGAAGAACCTGTCTGTCATCATTTTCCTGGTGGCACGCGTTCCGGGGTGGCTAAGACCGTGGACAGCGTTGAAAGCTGTTTGACGGTACTGAGTAGGTAAATAGGGTCGCGGCTCCTTGTTGGTTGTTTCGCATAATATTTCTTGTTCTGATCCAGGGAATTGATATCGCTTGAACAAAAAATTTCCTTTTTCCATGAGAATTTTGATTTCTTCATCCTTTTCTTGATCTTTTGCTAACTGTTCATAATCGATACAACTCGGGAAAGATATTGTCTCTATTCTTGAGAGAGCATCGGCAACACAGTTTTCCGACCCAGATATATGTTTGATTTCAGTACAAAATTGTGAAATGAAATCTAGATGACGTAAGCGACGTGGCGTATCGTTATTAGAGCTCGATTTCGTCATTGCGAATACCAACGGCTTATGATCGGTGTAAACGATCAATTCTTTGCCTTCAATTTGATGTCGGAAATGTTTTATCGACATGTAGATTGCTAAAAGCTCTCTGTCGTATGTGCTGTATTTTTGTTGAGCCGGACTCAGAGCTTTGGAGAAAAATCCAAGTGGTTGCCATGTGCCTTCAATATTCTGTTGTAATACACCGCCGGCGCATGCCGCTGAACTGTCCGTCATAAGGGCAAGCGGTGACGTCAGAGATGGATGGTGAAGCGTAACGGCGCGTTTGATGCTTTCCTTACATTCTTCAAATGCTTTTTCTGACGTTTCAGTCCATGGGATCTTCCTTCTGTCGTTTTTCTTCGAGTCGTGAAGAAAATTATTTAGCTCCCTTTGATATTCGGCTGCTTGCGGAAGACAGGATCGGTAGAAATTAATTATTCCAAGGAATCGACGTAGCTCTCGGATTGTCTCGGGTTTAGGATAGTTTCCTATAACATCAATTTTCTCTTTTAGGGGTTGGATACCTTGTTGGTTTATGTGGTACCCGAGAAAATCTAATTTATCTTTGCCGAATTCGCATTTTGACAAATTAATTTTGATTCCATACTTTTTTAGTCGTTCGAGGACTTCTGCCAAATGCTGTTTATGCTGAGATTCGCAGGTACTGCTGATCAGTAAATCATCACAGTAGCAATAAACGAAATCAAGGCCATTTAGTACCATATTCATGAAACGTTGGAAAGTTTGACCAGCGTTTCGCAAACCAAACGTCATTTTCATAAATTCGAATAATCCGAAGGGTGTTATGATGGCTGTCTTCGGAATGTCTTCTTCAGCTATTCTAATGGAATGGAAGGCCTTTTCGATGTCTAATTTTGAAAATATCTTTTTATCCTTCAGCGTATATGTGAAATCTTGCAGTCTTGGAAGTGGATAGCGATCCGGGATTGTCACCGCGTTTAATCGCCTGAAATCTCCACAGGGCCTGATTTCTCCATTTTTCTTAATCACTATGTGAAGTGGGGATGCCCAAGGACTGCTTGAAGGTCTGCATATTCCATTCTCGACCATTTTCTGGAACTCCCGCTTGGTCGCTTTGTAGCGTTCAGGGTTCAAAGGACGCACCTTTTCATGTGTAGGAGGTCCTGAAGTGTATATATTATGTTCAATATTATGCGCTGGAATTTCTGTTTGCATAGGCATCGACGGGTTAACGACATCAGTGTACTTCTTTAAAATATCGTAGTAACAATTATTTTTGTCGATGGTGCAAATTGATGGCTCCGTTGTATATGATATTTGAGCTATCGTACTTAGGTCGGTGACTTCGTCGCGTAATCGTTTAGAATGTAGGTCGACTAGCAACTTATTTTTCGTAAGAAAGTCGGCTCCTATTATGGAATTTCGGACATCTGCTACAATAAACGTCCACTTGAAGTCTCGACGAAGTCCTAGGTTAAGACTCAGATTTTTCGTTCCATATGTCTTGATAGGCGTTCCATTTGCAGCGAATAAATTCGAGTCGCTTGGTGTTAGTAATTGTTTATTTTTTACTGCCAAAACTGACACTTCGGCTCCTGTGTCTATCAAAAACCGTGTACCACTGTTTAAGTCGGTAACACAGAGACGGCAGGTTTTAATTTCATTGACACCGAGAACTGCCTTTTTCGGAGTCAATTCTAGTTTTCCGATTTCTTTTCTTGAAAATTGCAGTGTCGGCTATCCTTGCATTTCGTAGCTGCTTGACCAAACTTCTTATGAAAGTAGCAAATCCATGGAGGTGTACGTGACTTCGACCTTGACCGCGATCTATTACGCCCCGGGAATGGCGATCGACCTCTGTAGTCATGTTTTTTTCGTATTTCAGCTACTTCATTGAATAGTTGGTCGACTTTTTGTGTCAATAAGGCGATTTCTGGATGACTAATTTGTGCTATTTCCGTCCTCGGCCGAATATTTTCCGTATGCGATGTTTTGCGATGGCTTTTGATCGCCCAATTCCATCTCGCTGACTAATTTTTGGAATTGTCTGGCCTCCGACTCTTCAAAAACGCCGATTAGTCTGCTCTTCAACGCATTGTACTTATTTTCAGCAGGGGGTCTGTTAAGAGGTCGCTCACTTGCTGCAATGCCTCCAGACCGAGTTTGGCGATAACAAAATGGAATTTGTCTTCATCGCCTTTCTTCTGAGGTCGCATTACAGACTCGAATTGCGCAAACCAAAGTCGCGGGTGCGCTGTCCAAAAATCGGGAACCTTGGTTGTTAAGGACATAGCTTCGATAGTGCTATGTGATGAAGACTGGTAGGACTCCGAAACCGGGGTTGCGGACTGTAAATTGGAGGTCTCGCAACTGGCGTAGGCGGTGCCCTGTTGAGATCTTCTCGTGGTTCGGAAAATGGCATGTTCCTCAGCTTCCCCAAGCCGTAAGTAGTGATATCTGCCTCTTGAAATTCCGGACGGTGGGACCCGCTTGTGGGAGGCCGCCCGAAATTGTACAGTCACTACGTACAATTTTCTGGATTCTTAAATCACGTCGGGGTCACCAATGTAACTGTTGGTTAGTTACGAGTGCGTGTTGGGTGACGTAGAATGATACTCGTTATGCGTTGGTAAAAGAATCTATATATTTTAAAATGTACTAGGTTTTATACCTAAAATTACATGAGTCAGACGTTCGTATGACGCACGTGATTTACATTACCCTACAGGTATATTGCTCAATTTGCCTGAAGGGCCTAAGGAGAAAAACGTCCTGGTGCCGCCGGGCGGTACCGTGAGAACGTTGAAGCGGTCCTACTACTTCGCACTCGATTCCGTCGAGTGCGGTTTCTATTTGATGTACCCTGAGCACTACTATTACCTCTAGAGTGATCGGAAGGAGGATTAGCAACCGTAATGGGGTCGTCTGGATCGGTGAGGACGTGCCGCGGCCGGCGGTGCCGGAATCGGCGGAAATTCGCGGTGTTGATTCGGTAATCGGCTGCGCGCCTGATTAGCGGATTTGGGTGGGAGGAGGAGCGCTCGAAAAAGCGTTCCGAGCATTCCTTGAAATAGCGGACCATCGAGGGAAGCTCTAGGTCTCTGTGCAGATCGACATTTCGCGTGTACCAGGGAGCCCTAGTCGCGCGGCGTGTGAATCTATTTTGGACTACTTGCAGCTTGCGCAAGTTGGAGGGAGCCGCGTGTGCGAAAACAACACTGGCGTAGGACATGACGGGGCGGATGCAGGCCTTGTAGAGTGTCAGCTTATTTCTAAGCGACATTCTGGGATGCCTGATGACGGACGAGAGCCGGTTCAGAATGAACGCGGCCCGGTTTTTGACTGTCGTGATATGAGGTCCAAACGTCAAACGAGAGTCGAGTGTGACACCTAGGTACTTGGCTTTTTTCGCCCAAGGAATGGGCTTGCCGAAGAGACTGAGCTGGCCGAGCGATGTTAGTGCTCCGCGCTGGTTTTGTTGACGGGTCAAAGCGAGGGGATCCTTTGAAAAGAGCACTGCTGCGCTTTTCTCCGGATTTACCTCGATTCTCCACCGTCTGAACCAAATACCGAGCGCGTTGATGGCCTTTTGGAGACGTGAGGACACGTTCGCCGTGAACTTGTCGGAGGTGTAGAGGGCCGTATCGTCGGCGAAAAGGGCTAACTCGACATTGGGAGTTTTGGGAATGTCCGCCGTGTACAGAGAGTACAGGGTCGGAGATAGCACGGAGCCCTGTGGGACTCCTGCTTTGATGGGACGTGGCGACGAGAGGCAGCCTTCAACTTTGTACCGGAAGGTGCGATTCGACAAAAAGTCTTGTATGGTGTTCACAAGACCGTCTGGCACTCCCAGGAGAGTGAGCTTGAATATCAAGCCTGCGTGCCAGACCATGTCAAATGCCTTCGATACATCGAAAAAGACTGACCCCGTGGGTCGCTTCGCCATAAGGTTTTCGTGGATGTGCTCCGTGATGCGGTGCACTTGTTGGACGCAGTCGTGCTTTTCGCGAAAGCCGAACTGTTCGTCAGGGATAAGTCCGTTTGTCTGTACGTAGTCCTTGAGTCGGATGGCTATGAGCCGGCCATAGAGCTTGCCTAGCACGCTCAGGAGGCTGATTGGTCTGAAGGATGCGGGAAGACTGTGGTCTTTACCGGGTTTTGGGATGCCGATGACCGTTGCGCATTTCCAGGCGGCTGGGAATGCGCAATTGGCCATGGCCGCATTGAAGATGCTGACCAGAAGGAGCAACAAAGTCTGTGGCAGGTGTTTGAGAACACGGGTGGAGATCCCGTCTGGACCGGGAGCTTTGCGGATTTTGTACGACTTGATGATCGTTTGGATCTCATCCACTGATGTCGGGGCGAGAGGTGTGTCGGGGGGGAGAACTAATCTTTGCTCGGCAAGATTGTTCGCAAAGGATTCCACCTCGAGAAGGTGGTCGGGGTCGATGGGCTCACGACTAGGAGAACATTGGTTCTCCAGGCTGTCTGCTAAGCATTCAGCTTTTTCGTCATCATCGAAAGCGATGGAGCCGTCGGGTCGTTTTAGGGGAGGGGTCTTAGAGACTTGGTCCGTTTTGAGAGATTTTGCTATACGCCAGTAGGCTGTATGCGAGGTAGTGATTTCGCCGAGAGTGTCGCCCCACCGTTCGTCGCGCAGTTCCTTCATGCGCGCCTTTACTTGACGTTGCAAAGAGCGTAATTCGGAACGGCACTCCTCGGTGGGGTACCAATCGTGAGATCTGGTCGCGCGGTTCTTGGCGGTTATCAGTTCCCGCATGTCTGCAGGGAGCTCCCAGTGATGGTTCGGGTCCATCGCTGGGACCTCCCTGGAGCAGTCTTTAGTGACCGCTTGCAGGTGGCTGGTAAGCGCCGAGATCGCATTGTCTGTCTGTTCTCGGGTCGCAATGTGGTCGGGAATGGAGTCTAGAAACGGCGACGAGGTCTCTTCCAGAGCTTTGTGAAGCTTGGTCCAGTCCGTCACCGTTCTAGTGAACTCCGTACGTCCATTGTCAGTCGGTCCTAGTTGTATCAGTACCGGGCGGTGGTCCGAGGTGAGCTCTGCATGCACCTCTATGGAGCACACCCTAAGGGTGATGTTCCTCAGGAGCGCAATGTCGAGCACGCTCGGATTTTGCCCTACTACGTTCGGGAAGTGGGTGGGTTCAATAGAATGCACAACGTCGAAGTCCAGGCGGTCCATAAGGTCCTCGAGGATATAGCCGTTGGTACTATTGGTGACGGAGTTAAAGTGCGGGATTTGCTATTAAAATCACCAGCCAGAACGGTGGAATGATTTAACGCAAATAGGGTTTCGAGATCGCTTCTGAGGAGCGTTTTGGATGGAGGGAGGTATACGGAGACGATATTGATGGGCTGATGGCCCGTCATAGCGACTCGTATAATTGAACATTCGATGTTCTCTAAGGAGGGAAGGTCGATTGGGATACAGTGGAGAGACCTTTTGTAATAGATCAGAGTGCCGCCGAGGCGACTTTCTATTCTATCGTGCCGAACTATATCATAGTTGGCGATGCGCGGATCGCGCATGGATGGTTTGCAAAAGGTCTCTTGCACTAGGAGGACATCTACTTGGTGACGCGTGAGGTAGTCGGCTACCTCAAGCTTTTGGTGGGAGAGGCCGTTCGCGTTGAACAGCGCTATCGTGAGAGACCGCGGTTTGATCCTTCGATTCGTACTACCCATTATGGTTGCGTTTGGGAGTGCGCGATGGAGGTCTGGATTCTCTTAACAGAGTCGATTAAACTCTTGTGCTTGACGATGCACATGAGCATTTCGGTGCTGTCTTTTGCGTTTTTCATGGCGTTGCCGGCCTCGATCACCTCGTCGAGGTTCTCGATTTGGTCGACCACCGTCATGAAAGTGCGAATCGCCTCGGCGTCCGCGGCAGAGAGGTTGCCTCCGCTCCCAGCCCTTGCAGGCTTGGGAGCGGGGCTGCCACTGCCGGTGGCGCCGGTGCGGTCGCGGGTCTGTCTGTACCGTTCCTACGGGGTGGGCGCTGTGGAAGCGGCTTGGCCGAGAACGGAGGTCCGGTTGGTTGCTTCCTCCAATCAGTGGGATTGGGCGGAAGGCAAACCACTGGAGTCGGCCTCGGGGCAGAGGGCCCCTGGCTAAGATGCGGGTAGTGGGCGACGCCAGCCGCGTTGCTGGCGTTGAGCGGGGGGCTGCGGTGCCCATGGAGCTGCCTGAGGGGCCAGAGGGGCCCAAGGGGCAGGTGTATAGTACTGGGCCTGAGGGGCCCATGGTGCAGTCGGCGCGTACTGCCTGCGATAAGTGGCGCCCGCGTAACCTGGGCCTTCTCGGAGGCCTCGCCTAGCGGCCGCTGGGGCTTTGGGGCATCCCCGCCAGTTGGCAGGGTGGCCCGTTTGGCCACAGAGGACGCAAGCGACAGTCTCCTTGTCGGCGTCCGGAGCGCGGCCACAGTCCTTGGTGGAATGGTCTCCAAGGCACTTAACACAGCGCGGTTTCGCGTAACAGTGACGCGCCGAGTGGCCATAGTATTGGCAGTTGTGGCACTGCCCTATCGTGCTACGCTTGTGGGGTTTCTCGATGATGAGCCCATCGAGGGACATGACTTTCTTCACGCGGAAGATTTCCTTAGCCGCCTGTGTCTTATCTAAAACGATGAGACACATGTTAAGCGGAGCGCGTTCCCTGCACCTGCCTCTGTGCATCCTGTGCACTTCCCGGACGGGCAGGTTTTGGGATTTTAAGTCCTTCAGGATGTCGGATTCCTGGAGGTGGACTGGCAGGCGTCTGATGACTACGCGAAGTTCGCGTTCGTCCTCTAGCGCGTAGAAGTGGAACGGAAGGCCCCACTCCCGAAGGAGTTTCGTCAGAGCCCTATGGTCTGACGAGGTGTTGACTTGTATCCTAATTCCCTCTAGGCATTCTCTGCCACGGGAGTAGTTAATTTTGCGCTCCTTCATCTGCAGCGTGACATCGTTCCACCGACGGGCATCCTGGAGGATGATCGGGGGCGGTTTCTTGTCCGCGGCAGATGATGGAGTGGCCTTGGATTTGGGTGTGCCTTGGGTAGGCTTCGGGGTTGAAGACCCTGTTGTAGCCTTAGGGGCTTTGGACGGCGGGAGAGCCGAATCGGACTTCGCCTTTCGGTGGCGCTTTCCCCGATGACTTCGATGAAGTCGTCATCGTCGGAGGAGGACGGACAGGCGTTCTCGGCCAAGCGCGCTGAGGGCGCAGGGGATGCGGGAGGTGCGTCCAACTCCATGTCGGACGCTTCTGGGGACTCAGGAGAGTCCGTTATGGGACGCGGGAGAAGTCGGGGGTCCCTGGGGTTCCCGGAAAGCGGGATCACCTGGGACTCTTCGACGGGTAGGATGCCGAAGCGGTTCGGCGGGATAGCGGTCGCGGACGCGATCGAATTTTGGGAGGCTTGAAGAGCCTCTGATTGGGACGGAGTCACGGCTGACTCGGCGGGGAAGACGCGAGGGGATGACCTGCGGAGGTGCATAAGACGCTCCATCATGCGCTCATCTGCGATTAACCTGTGAAGCAGGTCGTCGGTAATCGCGGGGGTGCCATTATGGCAACAGCGCGCGAGGTATTAGTAGGGGGGGGGGGTTAACCCGAGGGGACACTCGGGGCCCTAGCCCTTCCCTCCGCCGGGAATAGGCGGAGGGGTGTGTGCCTGACCGGTCCCTACTGCGTGATGTGTGTCTCACCGTTATGGTGTGCCTGTTGCCGACCTTGTTCGTGCAAACAGGTGTGTCCCTAACACTTAACTACCTAACCGTCAGAGAGTAACAGAGACCCTGACTGATGTCCACAGAGTTCAGGACCAATATGTGTGTGATAAATCACCCACTGTGAGGCCGAGAGCTCCGCTTTCAAGCAGCCCGAAAACACTGACCGCAAGCGATCGGCGCTTCCAGAGAGTTCTCTTTTGGCGTGAGAGCGTGCCGCGACAACACGTCTGCACACCTCGAGAGCACAACCCGGAATGATGAGAGTGTTTGACCTCAATCTTGCCTGAGATGAGGTATAGGGTGGTACACGCAAACTCAAAATGCTGAATTATCGCAATGAGCAATTCCTTCTTCTCTTAAAAGAAAAACAAGATAACTTAATCTGCTGCAAGGAGAGAAGTAATGGGCTCAGACGCCTATCTGAAAATGATATGAGCGACATTACTGTGGCAGAGAATCCGGACAAACGAAGTGGCGGGAAGATTCGGTATCGAAAAAATACCGGGAAAAATAAGCACCGGTAAAAATAAGCACCGAAAAACCCTCGACACGGCACCACGTCTGTCCGACTAGAACCTAACTTAACCTATACGCAGACTGCTACCACCATAGCTTATAACGGGAGCTACAGAGCCCTATATACTAAACCTAACTTAATAACTACAATTACAAATTTAATATTCAACTTACCAAACTGAATCTTCTGAATCTTCTGGTCCAACTTCGAGTGTCTTCGGAAGAGGGAACGGTCCCTAAGCACCCAGCCTAACCCTGAGATCTCATTTCCCAGAACAAATACTTGGATTTCTTCTCGAAGGTCCACTCGGCGACGGGTGGATGTGAGCAGCCAGCCACACTTCACATCTCACAGCAAAAAGTCAAAATAAAGGGTTTTTACACAAACACAAAACTTAATAGTTATTTAACAACAAGGAAATCCACAATTACAATTCAAACTAATTAACAATTACACATCACAATGGCTAATACGTTACGCCAATGTGGCTTCAGACAAAATGGCGCGCCTAGCACCTTATTTCTTACGGAGCGACCTCGCCCGCGCGCTATTAAAATAGTACTAAACATGGCCGTCGCCTGCCGACGCCGGCCGGGCGGGCCACGTGAACCCCGGCCGCGTAGCGGCACCAATGGGAAACACCCGCGTTTCGTTTCAAGCAATTATATTACAAACAATTACAATAGCCCCAGTTATTAAAATTCTGCAAAGTAACAGGTAGATTCAGTGGGTCGCCATCAACGTGAGTTGCCAGTTCAATCAAAACACTATACGGGTCTCGGGGAATTGGGTGAAATGGCTTGAGTGGACTGATCACCCGTCAGGTGCTTGCGCTGGCGTCCCCATTTAGGAAATAATAATATATTATGTTTTATTTTTGACTGTACACAATTTAGTGTATGTATAAAGATAATAAATATCCCCTCTGGTATGTTAGGCGACCAAAGTGTTTTATGAGTTTCTTTCGGCATTTCTTCTCAGCAGTGGTCATTCCGAAATGCTAGTAGTTTGTAGCTTTGGTACATAATATACTATGATTAAATAATTAGTTTTTGACGTGAAGAAGAGCCTTCTTTGAAAGCCAAGTGTCAATAAAGGTTTTTTGATTTTGATTTACAAATGTTGCCTAAGCAATGTTGATTGTCGACAGGTACAGGAGGACTTGCCCAACTATGATGAATTTAAATTAACGGATACGGTTCCTCAGTTGACGCCGACTGCGAATCTTCGCTTCACCAACAATGACGGTGAGGGCGAAAATGACGTCGAACTAGAGGACACTTCACCGTCAACTTCAGAGGAGATTTCGGAGGGAGAAAACGTAAGTATTCAAGTTCAATTAATAAAATGCCATCCTAATTGTAACTAATATTATAAATGCGAAAGTGAGTTTGTTTACTTATTTGTTTTTTTTTGCAATTTTCCTGTAATTTTACATACCGTTAGTTAGATGTACTAAGAAGGACATAGGGTACCTTCCATCCAGGGAAAAGCACTGTTCCCGACTTTCTGCTTATGGAGGACTTGAACGAGGCCAACGACCTGCGATCAACGTGGCCAAGTACTGGTCCAAATAGATTTGAGTAGCCATTCCAACTCGACTAGAAGAAGAACAATGACAAATCAAATCAAAATATGTTTATTTGTAAAAAAATATATTAATGTGCTCTGTCAAGTGTTTTTCAATGACGCATGTGTGGATACTAGCACGTTTTTGTAACCATCGTGATCTATTGTGATTAAGCTGAGAGTTTGTTTGAATGCGTTAATCTCTAATCAGTAATGTCATAAACATAACATGTTTTATTATATATATTTTTTCTTATATTTTACTAGTGAAAACCGCATGAAAATCCGTTTAGTAGTTTTTGAGTTTATCGCGAACAGACAGACAGACGCCGCGGGGGACTACTATAATATGTTATGATTTTATTTTTGACCGTTCACAATCTAGTATATGTATAAAGTAAATAAATAGCCCCTCTGGCATGTTAGGCGACCAAGACTGTTTCATAAGTTTCTTTCGGCATTTCTTCTCAGCAGTGGTCGTTCCGAAATGCTAGTAGTTTGTAGCTTTGAGACATAATATATTATGATTAAATAATTAGTTTTTGACGTGAAAAAGGGCCTTCTTTGAAGGCCAAGTTTCAATAAAAAAAATTGACTTTGACTTCCTATTCGAGAAATTGTTCAGATAAGATCATTGACATGGTAGTTTGCATTAGGAGATGTGTGCACTATCTGTGTGCCGGCTGTGCCTGGCGCCGGACGGACTGGCCGCCATCTCGGGATCCATGCGAGCCATGTACGAGAAGATCACTGGAAATGAGGTGAGCGCTACCATTTTTTTATTTCAGGAATGAAAGGAATCTAACAATGTTAGAAACATTGTTAGATTCCTTTCATTCCTCCGAGTGACATGGGTTATGTAAGTTGTCAGTCGTGTTTTTTATTTTTAAATAGCTTCTATATTTTATTTATTTAAAAGCATACAAAACGGGTGCCCTTTGTTTCGCTTAAAATTTTTGTCTCTAATTTCACTTCGCCGAACCTTATTGGCCTAAACATGTTATGCACAATTATTGTCTCGCCTAATTGATGTTTTTGCACAATAATAATTTAGCCTAATAATTATTAGATGCAATTTTTGAGACTCTATTATTAGATGTTCTAAAATCGTTTGGCTTTTAATTTTTTACACGTAACGATATCCTCGTATAAATTTGTTTGAGACAATCATTACTTACTGTAATAATCACTTCTTATAATTATAACTAATTGAATATTTATAAATTTAATTATTACTATTAGCACTTTCTCACCGGCATGGGTACTGTGACATGTCTATCACAGCAGTGCCGGAGATATGAACAGTCCAGTCTGTCGTCAATCATTTTCAGAATGATGTTAGTAATGCACTACTAATAATAATTCCTAAAAATCTTGATAAGTCACAGATCCGACTTAGAGCACCCCGACTCCACGTGGCTCAAGTTTGCCCTATACTAGAGTGTTATTCCTTCGCGCGGAACCAGAAGCTCGCGAAGGAGGTCCTGAGAGAAATGAGGGCACGAGGCCGAAGCGCAGCGAGGGGGGGAGGTGGCGAGCGAAGCGAGCCGGCGACCTCTCGAGCGTAGCGAGGTCGAGTGCACGAATGAATCGAAGGGCCGACGGAGCGAGTCTTCTGGTGGAGCCACCCAGAAATACTTGCATGCTGCATGCTTGCTTGCATGCTGCATGCTTGCTTGCATGCTGCATGCTTGCTTGCATGCTGCATGCTTGCTTGCATGCTGCATGCTTGCTTGCATGCTGCATGCTTGCTTGCATGCGGCATGCTTGCTTGCATGCGGCATGCTTGTTTGCATGCTGCATGCTTGCTTGCATGATGCATGCTTGCTTGCATGCTGCAAGACGCATGCTTGCTTGCATGCTGCATGCTTGCTTGCATGCTGCATGCTTGCTTGCATGCGGCATGCTTTAGTTCACACGCCTAATGTAACTTTCTTTTACTTCTCGACATTTATCGAACACAAATCCATCAATGTTTAATTTTAGTCCCCCCCCTATTAGATTTAAATACTTTGTAATAGCTATCAGAAATTATTATAACAGAAATAATTAGGTGTTACAATTTTGTGCTCAATTGCTTTGTACGAAATATTAATTAGTATTTGTGAATATTAGAAATAATCAATTATTAGGCCTAATGACTTATTTGAAAAGTAAATATACGGCGATAAAAACTTAGGCGAATCAAAAATAGGCTAAACTAAATAAGAATTCATAATAATGTACGAAACAATGTTGTACTAAAAGTTTGTGCACCAATCTACATTAGGAGTACAAAAAATTAGGGGAAACAATAGAGACCCATACAAAACAGATTACCATCATTGAAACGCTTGTAATCTATATTAAGGAGCTGATTTGAATCGTAATCCAAAATGTGTACGTCTAAACACTTTGAATAAAAAAAGGTAATTTCACAAACACTAGAGATACATATTTCAAGTTTTCAAATGAACGCTGAAAAAAATAGAAAATAAAAGAGTACAGTGAAGCGAAATCCTATCATAACTAATATTATAAATGCGTAAGTGAGTTTGTTTATTACCTCTTCACGCTTTATCTACTGAATTAATCTTCCTGATATTTTGCATACACATAGTTAAAAGTACGGAGAAGGACATAGGGTACCTTTCATCCCGGGAAAAAGCACTGTTCCCGTGGGAAATTCACGCAGAAGCCGCGGGCAAAAGCTAGTAGAAAATAATAATAACAATTAATATATATATGTCGGAATGGAGCACACATCACAACATCAGAATTATCAGATAATCATGGGTTCAGGAGGGCCGAGCTCAGAAATAGATAACCAGAGCGGTAAACACAACAGTACAGGTACTTTAACAACAGGTTCACGCGGAAACTCATGTGGGTACTAAACTCAGTTCAAATATTAACTGTCAGGATGAGGGTATTTCCAAAATAACATGCACAGCTCTTTATAGACAGGGTAAACAACTCCTATCTCAAGTTACAGCCCAAATCATCCAGAGATTCATCGGGTATTAACGGATTAAGAAATCTAGCACTAACCTCTCATTTGGTCCACGTGTCACGTCCACACTAGGGTCCAACCCTAACCTACTCACGGCAAGGATCGTGCCCCACCACGCACGGATCAATCCATTTCAACCAGTGAGTTCTACTGAATGGTCTTCCGTGCTAACTAGCCAAACACAGTTTAACCATCAAAACTGTCCAACAACGAAGATCTCCAATATCGCGCTGATAACACCATCACACACAGTCACATCGTTAACGCACTAAGTAACACGACAATAACACTATTCAATCACTGACTACATAGCTACAGAGAATTCAACACAACCGGGCGACACGTCCGCAATGCGCCATAAGACTGCCTCGCTATCATGTCATATCGATCGCACGTAGATTTTATTACAAAGTGAGGGTAACTCAAATGACACATATCCGACGCGTACCGTCTACCCTCTTGAAAACTGTTTTTAAACCATTGATTAACTAACAAAATAAACCACAGTTAATTTAACTAATGTAATCGCTCCGACATATACCTCTACAATAGTTGTATGTATATTGATTGTAGCTCCACACAGCGGCCGGGCGGCCCGAGCTGGCCTGCTTCGTGTGCCGCGCTCTGCTCAACAAGTGTCTCAAACTGATGCTGATCTCCGCCACAGCTGAGAGAGTGCTTAGTGATGTGCTGCAAGGGAATTCTGAGGTAATTAATAAACAAAATTATTTATTTGTCTATAAATCGTCATAAATTTAAAAAAGCTAGTAATATTATATCATTGTGCACTTCCTTATTAAATTCGTAGTAAATTCCAATGATAAGCTAATACATTTTATTTACATGTAATAACTAATTTTATGAACTAAAAGAAATACTAAAATTAAAATTAAATATATTTACAAAAATGCCATAGTTCGTTGCCCTGAGGTAAAGTGCCCAGAAGGCTGGCAGCATTGCCATGTTGGATGGCAATGCTTAATCTCTGTGCGAGATAAAAATAATCTAATTTTGCTAATTCGAATCGAGATGATGTATCATTTTATTTTTAAATGTGTTTTCGTTGTATTAATTTATACATTTTATACTGACTGTTGCTCAGAATAGTATATCTTGTGTTTTACCGCAGTCAAAATAACTTTCACTTTTCTTTTTTTACCAAAAAAAAATCCGAATTGAAAAAAAAAATCAAAATTGTTTTTTTTTATTTTGTTGTATACAAAATTTGACCCCCTATTTCAGCCCCTTTGGGGGTTGATTTTGGAAAAAAAGTAGCTTATGTTTGTACCCGGGTCTTCAACTATATCCAATGACATTCTAATATACATAGAATATTGTATTAGAATGTCATTGACTATATCCATACTTTTATGTAGTATGGGAGTAAGGATCCTACTTCCTACTATATATATAAATATATATATATATATGTTAACGGAAATGTATGTAATCGGTCATTGTATACAATTCCTAGAAAATGTATGTTATTCCTAAAATCGCACGGAAATGTATGAAATAAATTATATTATGCACATTTCCTAGGAAATCTATATATTTCCTAAATAGCAATCTGAAATGTAAAACATTTGAGATATTGATGGGTACGTGAGGACAGCAGAACGAAGGGAGGGTATTGCTTCGCCTGATCCGGCGATAGTGCCGCGTAAACAGTCCGAAAAAATGCTGATATTGAGTGAAAAGAAGTTGGCCCCTGTACCTTGGCTCTTCAGTGGGATGTTTTTCTTTTTAACCTAAAATTTGATAAAACATTTAGCACAATTTCCAAAAAAATATATAAAGCTTCCTTATCAGTATGTATGGATATTCTGATAGCAGAACTTCTATTCTGTCGGAAAAAGTTCTTGGCCGAGATGTTAACAGATTTTTGTACGATAAAAAAATTTACACCTTCGTCACGAAATCTTTTATTTTATTCTATCGAATACTTTTCGTCAAATAACTTTAACTTTTGTAATACATTAATTAACTAAAGAAACTTTTAGAAAACATACAAAACTAATACATTTGTATTTAAAAAATATGTTTTATTCGTAGAGCCCTATTTTTGAAAGTGTGACATACCGCCCGAAACGAATAGACTATTATGTCGCACTCGCCTTATTTATGTCACTAAAAACATAAAAGCAGTATTTTTTAAATCACTCGTCTTGCAATGTTGCCAGTGATATGAAAATAATGCGAGAAACAATTTCTGCTCCATTTTACGCAACGAAAACCGAATCGGTAACGATTCGAAAAAAAGTTCGTAAATTTTCAATCAAAGGGAACGTTAGGCGTAAAACGGAACGCAAAAATGAAAACTAATATATCTATATCCGTATCCGGTTGTCTATTGTGCAGAGCAACTACGCTCTGCTGCCAGAAAATGTGCGCAGAGAATCCGGACAAACGAAGCGCCGTGAACCTCTTCACCGAAAAAGACCAGATTTTAAGTGGAGACCTATAGGTCCCCAAAAGAGCCCGATGATACCCGACGGTAAAGATTATATACGGCACTGCGTCTGTCCGACTAGAGCCTAAAACCTAACCTATACACAGTCTGCTACCACTATAGCTTATAAAGGGAGCTATAGGGCCCTATATAATAACCTAACTTAATAACTACAACCACCCACAAACCCAAGGGTCACTTACCAAACTTAATCTTCTGCTCTTCGGATCCAATCTTGAGTGTCTTCGGAAAGGGGGAATGCGGTCCCTAAACACCAAACCTACCCCGAGATCTCAATTCCCCAGAACAAACAAATAGATTTCTTCCCGAAGTTGGCTCGGCAACAGATGTCGGCGTCCCCAGGCAGCCACGTTTCGCATCTCACAAGAAACAGTCACAATAACAGGGTTTTTCACCAACACGAACGTTCAATAGTTATTTAACAAAAGGAAGCTCACAATTATAACTCAAATCAGTTATTACAAACAAAATTAACGCCACGCCGCGCGACTTCAAAATGCAACAACCCAAGATGGTGGCTATATCACCGCGATATTTCCTGCGACACGGCCTCGTGTGCGCGCGTTCAAAGGACCACTGAATGTCGACGGCCGGAAGCCGTCCGCGCAATGTTGCCAGGAGGCAAACGCAATGGCCACACGTAAAGCCAGCCATACACGGCGCTGCCACCATGCGACAGTGCACAGAGCTTATAAGCATCAACAATTTTTATTACAAACATCCCCCCGTCCCGGTCTGAGAAGCAGACCGCTAGCTTACTCTACGGGAAGGCGGGCGAGAGAGGTCACAGCTCTCCTTAAAATCGAACCGTCGACCAACACCTCAGCCACACGCGGAGTGCCATCTCCGCCAAGAATCAAACGTAATATGCGAGCTCGTCGCCAAAGCAATGAGGGCAAATTTGCCTCTTTTAACAATACTAAATCACCCTCCCTGGGAGGCTCAGTCCTGTCTGTCCACTTCACTCTTTGCTGCAGCAAATGCAAATACTCAAGCGACCAGCGACGCCAAAAGTCCTGGCTCATTTGCTGCAACATTTGAAAACGCGACAACCGATATACGCGTTCATCCTTCCAAGGGTATTCGGGCAGGGCATTCAAAGGCCCTCCCACCAAAAAATGACCAGGGGTGAGAGCTTCCAAGTCATTTGGATCTGGAGATAGCGGACAGAGAGGACGAGAGTTGAGGACCGCCTCCAACTTTACAAAACACTGTGGCCAGCTCTTCAAAAGTTAGAGCCGTTTCTCCGATAATGCGGCGGAGGTGGGTCTTTGCGGATTTCACAGCCGCTTCAAAAATCCCTCCCCAATGGGGGCAACTTGGGGGACTAAACTTCCAGGTTATTCCCCTTTGGGCAGCAATTTGACTTAAACTAGTACAATTTTTATCAATAAACACAGAAACATCCTTAAGATAATTTACAGTTCCCTTATAGTTTGTGCCATTATCAGATCTAATAAGGGAAGGTAGACCTCGACGCGAAACAAAGCGATCCAACGCGGCGACGAAGGCCTCCGTAGTCAGAGCCGATACCACCTCCAAATGGACAGCCTTGGTGGCCAAACAAACAAATACACACAAATAGCCCTTCACAATACGGGCATTACGAAAGGGAGAAGCCTTGATCGAAAAGGGACCGGCAAAATCGGTTCCAACGCCGTCAAACGGCCTCGAAGGTCGGATTCGATCAGCGGGCAAATCACCCATCTGTGGTTGCATCGTGGATGCCTTCAACCTATAACATGCAATACATCGAAACAGGACACTACGGATTGCTCTTCGGGCAGACAAAATCCAAAATTCGCGTTGCAAAATAGCCAACAAAGCATTGCACCCAGCATGGGCGTTACGAATGTGTCGATCAGACACCAAAAGCCGCACCAAGGGTCCGCCCTTGGGCAACAACAGAGGATGGCGAGTCTCATATGGAAGATCCGCCTTCCGGAGCCTGCCTCCAACCCGAAGAAGCCCATCCGAGTCGATGTACGGGTTCAAACGAGCGACCGCGCCCTTCAACTTAGCGCGTCCGTCGCGCAAAATACGAAGCTCTGACTCAAACCGTCCGGTCTGCACGACACGGACCCAATGCAACAATGCGCTCCGGCGCTCTTCTGCACCTGCAATCGGCTCCAACCGCTTTGCCTGTGGGTTTCTACAATTATGTATGAAACGCTTAATCCAACTGGTAACACCCAGAAGCTTATCCAAGCTACTATACCGAGCAAGTAGCCAATCCGGCTCCGACGTCGTCTCAGCGACTACAGCATGTACACGGAGCCCAGTCAAACTCAAAGAAGTAACATCTGTCTGACAGACAGGCCAAGAAGTTTCTGATCCCATCAGCCACTCTGGGCCCCACCAGAGCGGGTGTGACACCAATTCTGGTGCCGTACAACCTCGGGAAGCACAGTCCGCTGGGTTAAGCTCTCCCGGCACATGTCTCCATGTTATATCAATTCCGATATTCTGGATTTGGGAAACCCGATTTCCCACAAAAACCTCCAAGGTATGTGGGGCCGCGCGCAACCATGCAAGCGCGACCTGGCTATCCGACCAGGCGAAGATGTCTCGTATCTCGACCGTGGCCGCCAGCTCACTGGCAACGTGATGCAACAATTTAGAAAGAAGGTGAGCTCCACTCAACTCAAGCTTGGGAATAGTCAGCCTAGTCCTGATGGGGGCGACCTTGCTCTTCCCTAACAAAAGCGAGACATTGACCCGGCCATCGGCGTCAACCGTCCGCATATAGACTGACGCGGCGTAGCCTCGCTCCGACGCGTCACAAAAGCCATGCAGGCTGGCTCGATATTTCCCGGGGGGCAATATTCGACGAGGCAAGGCAATCCGATTGACTTCCTTAATCGATGAAAACAACTCGAGCCAATCATCCAATGGAGAGCCAAACAGCGGCTCGTCCCACGAGACGCCCAAAGTCCAAAGTCTCTGAAGAAGACACTTTGCAGAGAATATCACTGGACTGATCCAACCGCTTGGATCAAACATACGGGCTATTACGGACAACACCGTTCTCTTAGTCCAGACCTTTGGTATTTCCAAGTCCACTTGGAATGTAAAAATATCGGTTAGCGGCTGGTACTGCATGCCCAGCACCGCTATCCTGTTGGGATCATCCACATCCTCAAACAGGTGAGGGTTCTGTTGGTGATCCTCCGGGATCCCTTCTAGAACTCTAGGCTCATTGGACAACCACTTACGTAGCTCGTAGCCACCTGTCTTCAATATTTCAATCAATTCATCCCGCAGTAGGAGGGCCTCCTCAATACTTTGGGCTCCGGTGCACACGTCATCAACATACAAGTCACGTGACAGCACGGAAGCCCCACGGGGAAAGCGGATCCGTTCCCGCTCTGCCAATTCAAGCAATGATCTGATGGCGATATAGGGACTAGATTTCAAACCATACGTGTTTGTGTTGAGTTCATACACCGTCACAGGATCCTCAGGGCGCTCACGCCAGAGTATCAACTGGAATCGCCTGTCCTCAGGATGTATGACTGTCTGGCGGAACATCATCCGGATGTCCGCACCAAAAACCACTTGATGTCTTCTAAAGTTCAAGATGATGTCAATTATGTCCCTATGCAATTTGGGACCCGGAATGCAAACACAGATTCAACGAAACCCCGTTCGAAGTGGGTGCGGACCCATCGAAGACGGTCCTCAATTTGCCTGTTGAGGCCTTCACCACCGCGTGGTGGGGCAAAAATAATGCTCAGTTGAGCTCCAATCAACTCGAGCCGGAGACATGTGACCCAAATCCTCGTACTCGCGCATAAATTCAATATATTTATCGCGAAGTACGTGGTCACGCTGCATACGTCGCTCCATGGACAGCAGTCGTTTCTCCGCAAGCGCCCTACTTTGCCCTAGGCTAGGACGAGAGGCAACAAAGGGTAACCTAGTTACAAACCGACCGGAGGGCAACCTCTCCGTGGTCGATCGAAAAAGGGCTTCGCACTCAGCGTGTTCCGGATCCATCCTGGAACTCATAGGTGGCTCCTCCACCTCCCAAAACCTTTGCATGGTCTTGGCCAAGGACGCAGATGCGACAACCGGTGGCTCCTCCCGCGGTGCCATTATCAAACACAGGGCCCATCAGGGCAAAACCAAAATCGTAGACACTGCCATCAGTGAAGACGAACCCAGAGCCTTCTGTGTACCCAACAAAATCCAACCCAATACGTCCGAGCCCAGGAGCAAGTCCACTGGGCCGGGATGAAAGACAAAGGGGTCGGCCAAATCCAGACCCGAAACCAAAGACAACACACCCGGCGGTATGTCTGTCGAGGGGTGCCAACCCGCAATGGTATCCATTACCATAGCCGAAGTCGTGATCCTCATTGTGGAGGACTTCAGCGAAGAAAAGGTGACAAGTGTCTGGCCCGTCAGACACTTCACTTGTATGCCACCAACTCCAAGAAGTGGCACAGGCGAGTCTTCCACGACTAAACCTAACTGGCGTGCCACTCGAGTGGTAACCAAACTGCTTTGAGCCCCTGAGTCCAACAGAGCTCTCAAATTAATGGCTTCCCCACGACCCCATACGCGGACCACCGCGGTAGGGAGCAGAACCGTCCGCGGCTCTGTCCCAGCAAGGGAGCAAGCTAGTTACGGGCTCCCCACTCTCTCCAAACCAGGGGGCGCCACTGACCCGGATAATATGTCGGGCGAGTGCACATCCCCATCTGAGGGGGCATAACCCGCGGCCCGGCCATACCTATGGTACGGCGGGTGGTACTCCAGCCGTGGGTACTCGTGCAGCGGCGGAGAAAACCGCTGCGGCTGCATGGTGGGTAGTGGTAACCCGCGTGGAGGGGGTGTCCCCACTCTCCCGTCCGATCTAGGGCCCCCGCCCATGGGGGCCCTATCCGGGGCCTGGCCAGCTACATACTGGCCATGACCTTGGGGCGCGTGGTCCCGGTCCGCCAAGACCCGCGCAGGTACGCGACCCCCCTCCCGAGGGGGGGTGCGACGAGCGAAGCCGCGTCCTCCGTCCGGTGGTGGAGGGCTTCGCGCAGGAGCGCCCCGCCCATAGGGGACCCCTGCCTCAACATCCGGGTGCCATCCCCGTTGCGGTTCATGCAAAGCATCGCGTGGTGCCGCCCACGGCATGCACTGCATGGTATGGCACTGGGACAGTCACGTGCATAGTGACCGCCCAAACAATAAAAGCAAAGTTCATGCCGCTTTGCCATGCGGCGCCGATCTTGTACTGGCAGTCCCTGCCAGTCCCTGCATTGCAGCAGGCTGTGGCCCATCCGACCACATTGCAGGCAGTCCGCGTCCCTCGCGACTGCTGCCGTGTGTGCAACCCGCGCACCAGCTCCACGCGGTGGCGGTTGCCGTCCCTGTTGGGGCCTCCCTCGCCATGAGGGTTCCAAGGGCCTACGTTCAGGCGCTCTGGATGGCGCTGAGTCCGTCATGGTATTCTCAGCCGCCCGTGCCTCAAACTCCAAAAACTTCACCAAGTCAGTGAATGTCGGTAGGGTGGTGCTATCCCGTTCCGCATTCTCGCGCTCAAATCGCGAGCGGATGTCATTGGGCAATTTGCCCAATACAATGTGCACCAACAAAAAAGACCATTGGTCCACCGGCAGCCCCAGTGTGCGGAGCGCGTTACAGGCCACTGTAACGGGCGTGAGCAACTGCAGGCGCAACTGTGCCCTGTTGGCCACCTTGGGCAGGGCCATCAACTGTGCGGCGTGCGCATCCGCTAACAAACGTAAATTTTGGTAGCGGGAGTTCAATAACTCCCAAGCCGTATCGTACTGGTCGTCCTCCACCCGGAGGTGCTGGATGAGCGACCGCGCTTCACCCTCAAGAGTGGAGAGGAGGTAGGCCATCTTCTGGGCCTTCGACAAATCCTGTCGTGCTACGACCAGGGACTCAAACATATTTTTATATGCCACCCACTCCTCCATCCTACCCCCAAAGTGGGACAGCTGAAGGGTGGGGAGCCGACCAGTAACCGCTGGTCCTTCCTGTCTAACAGGTGTGCGAGGGGCTGGTCCGCCAGCCTGTCTCGCCCTTATTGCGGCCGCCGCCTCCACGATGTCATCGTGCAGACTCAGGATCTGGTCCAGGTCCGCCACGTGACCTGCGTAGACCTCCGGGGTAAGGTCGGCTTCGGTAAGCGCCGCCATGGCCGCTTCCGCGTTGTTCAATCGTGAGCGGAGCTGATCCGCTCTTTCCAGTATAGCGGCCTCCTGTCCTTCCGGGACAGGAGTCCACCGGCCGTCACAAACCATCTCAATTCGTTGGCGAGTGTCGCCCTAGCATTGGAGGCCTTCGCCATCGCGTCAAGTCACAAACAAACAAACAAATAAGAAAAGATAAAAAAGGTAAATAAAGAACAAGATCAAGCAACAACACGAAAAACCGCGGTAGGTATGAGAATGGCACAAACCCGGAACGCACGGTACAAACCGCAAACAAATACAAAAAGGTTACAAATATTCTTATACAAACAAACTAAGAAAAATCTAATAATTTTTACAAACAATTAATTATTTTTTTACAAACGAACAAATAGAGGGTAGATAAACTACGCTCTGCTACCAGAAAATGTGCAGAGCAACTACGCTCTGCTGCCAGAAAATGTGCGCAGAGAATCCGGACAAACGAAGCGCCGTGAACCTCTTCACCGAAAAAGACCAGATTTTAAGTGGAGACCTATAGGTCCCCAAAAAAGCCCGATGATGCCCGACGGTAAAGATTATATACGGCACTGCGTCTGTCCGACTAGAGCCTAAAACCTAACCTATACACAGTCTGCTACCACTATAGCTTTTATAAAAGGGAGCTATAGGGCCCTATATAATAACCTAACTTTAATAGCTACAACCACCCACAAACACAAGGGTCACTAACCAAACTTAATCTTCTGCTCTTCGGATCCAACTTGAGTGTCTTCGGAAAGGGGAATGCGGTCCCCCTGAAAACACCAAACCTACCCCGAGATCTCAATTCCCCAGAACAAACAAATAGATTTCTTCCCGAAAGTTGGCTCGGCAAACAGATGTCGGCGTCCCCAGGCAAGCCACGTTTCGCATCTCACAAGAAACAGTCACAATAACAGTGAGTTTTTCACAAACACGAACGTTCAATAGTTATTTAACAAAAGGAAGCTTCACAATTATAACTCAAATCAGTTATTACCGCAAACAAAATTAACGCCACGCCGCGCGACTTTCAAAGAATGCAACAACCCAAATGAGGGTAGATAAACTACGCTCTGCTACCAGAAAATGTGAAGAGCAACTACGCTCTGCTGCCAGAAAATGTGCGCAGAGCGAATCCGGACAAACGAAGCGCCGTGAACCTCTTCACCGAAAAGACCAGATTTTAAGTGGAGACCTATAGGTCCCCAAAAGAGCCCGATGATGCCCGACGGTAAAGATTATATACGGCACTGCGTCTGTCCGACTAGAGCCTAAAACCTAACCTATACACAGTCTGCTACCACTATAGCTTATAAAAGGGAGCTATAGGGCCCTATATAATAACCTAACTTAATAACTACAACCACCCACAAACCCAAGGGTCACTTACCAAACTTAATCTTCTGCTCTTCGGATCCAATCTTGAGTGTCTTCGGAAAGGGGGAATGCGGTCCCTAAACACCAAACCTACCCCGAGATCTCAATTCCCCAGAACAAACAAATAGATTTCTTCCCGAAGTTGGCTCGGCAACAGATGTCGGCGTCCCCAGGCAGCCACGTTTCGCATCTCACAAGAAACAGTCACAATAACAGGGTTTTTCACCAACACGAACGTTCAATAGTTATTTAACAAAAGGAAGCTCACAATTATAACTCAAATCAGTTATTACAAACAAAATTAACGCCACGCCGCGCGACTTCAAAATGCAACAACCCAAGATGGTGGCTATATCACCGCGATATTTCCTGCGACACGGCCTCGTGTGCGCGCGTTCAAAGGACCACTGAATGTCGACGGCCGGAAGCCGTCCGCGCAATGTTGCCAGGAGGCAAACGCAATGGCCACACGTAAAGCCAGCCATACACGGCGCTGCCACCATGCGACAGTGCACAGAGCTTATAAGCATCAACAATTTTATTACAAACATCTATGTCTTTCAAGATTTTGATGTAAAAATCGTTCGACTACCAAATCATATGGAAACGAGTGGTATAGACCACTCGTTGCGAATTATTCGACATAGTATCATTTATCAACCATCAACATTTTCATATAAAATAACATGAGATCAAACCAAAATAATTAATGACATCACATTTGGTAACCTTAGCTTTAAGTAATTTTATGACGTCAACTAACTAAAAAAACAAGAATTTGACTATTTAAAAGTGCTATTTTTAAGCCTATTTAAATAAAAATAATTGACTTTGAATAAGGGATTCCTATTTCAGTAAATTAAAATGACTACACACTCGTCTTAAATAAATAAAAAATCTAGTCTTCTCTTATTGTAACTTTACAATAATTTAAAATTCCCAAAACATATAAAAAAAATATTATTAACAATAGCATGATATAGAAAGACAATATTTTAATTTCGAAGCCACTGGTAGAAAGTCTTATTTTTTCGAATACTGACACTACTTTGATCTGGAAATATTGTCTCTTTCCTTTTAATAACATTAGGGAGCCGGTAATCAAATCATCAAAAAGGGAACATCCGATACGTCATTCCCCACTCAACTTTAACAGTCTTCCACTATCATCGACTGTTTTTAAGAACATTACCAAGACATCGCCTTCTTTATCGACGGTACTTTGTGCTACTCCAGCGTAATAGTGTATCGGATTCAATAAACATGTGACGGAGTTGTCATGTGACGGAGTCTATAACATTTAAAAGTTAACTTCGAATACATAATTTACACGTTGGCAATAAAATATTTCTTATTACGTAAGAGTGGACAACGAAATGTAATAATAATAATTATATTTTGAATGAATTACTTACGTGAAGAAGCGGTAGTTGAATAAACACACGCACCACCTATCACAGCTTTCGGGCGACTTACTTGCTGTCTCTAGAACTCAGATAGGGAATCGTACCAAGGTGGGAAGGGGGTCTAAACCTCCAATCGCAGGTCAAGAAGACGAGATGCTCAAACGCGTATTTTAGATAAAAACACACGTGACAGAATGTACCAAAAGAAACAATAGGCAGTAGGGGGACAAGTTATTGAGATTTTTTGAATATTTTATTAAAAGTGATGAAAAATAATATTTGCTATTACATGATAGGTAATATATTTAGGAGTTATAAGATATTTTTACGTTTTGTGTCATCATATGAATTTTTAGTAATATCATGGATTATAAACAAGCCGAGGTAGCCGAAGACACATGTGATTTGTATGACATACAGTTCTGTCACGGTGATTAACGACTCTGTAACGTACTTTTTACAATGAAATTATTTTATACATATGTTATTTTATCATGCACATCCATTATATGCATAGTACAATGCATTCTGAAATACAATTGAGAAAAAATAATGGTAATTCCTTGTTTTTTGTTTTACTGACTGGTGGAGACACCTTTTCGTAGGTTAAAAAGACGACCTAGTACGAATTGCAGTTCCTGAGGTTGATAGAGGACGAGGTGATGCACGTAATATTATAGGTGTAGTTTTGGCTAAAACCGATGATGAGCTATATCAAATTGGTAAAGATTGGCAAGAACGGAATCTTAAAACAATTACATGCTCGATCTCAGATTAATGTGTGTCCAAGAGTTCTTTTTGGGAGATGCAGAGGATGTACCGAGTACCGAGGTTGCACTACGGTCAGTTGCCAAGCTACAATCCAGAGTGCTAAAATAAGAAATATTATTCTCATTTTAACAACGTGTTTTATTACAGAAAGCATTTATTTTATAAATTTCCTAATACGATATTGGAATTATATACAATTCCGTGGAAATGTACACATTTCCTAGGATATCTATGCATTAAATAGTTTTATAAACAATATTTTATACATTTCCTAAATAGCATCGGAATTGTACACATTTCCTAGGATTTGTATACAATTACTTGATTTCATACATTTCCGGTAACATATATATAATATTATAAATGCGAAAGTTTGGATGTGAGTTTGTGAGGATGTTTGTTACTCAATCACGCAAAATCTGCTGGACGGATTTCAATGAAATTTGGTATACGGGTAGAAAAATACCGGGAATAGCACATAGGGTACTATTTATCCCGAAATTCCCACGGGAGCGAAGCACCGGGGCGCGGCTAGTAAATAAATAAATCGTTTATTTTTCAATTGCCAATGTTTATCCAACGCTTGTAGATCCCCCCGCAAGCTCTGTCCTCCACCAACCGCCTGGCACTAGGTCTGTGCTCGCTGTCGTTCTCTAAACCAGAGTGCATAGTGACGCCGCCTGTGGTTATGGTCCCTACGGTCAAGAGCGAGCCGGGATCGGACGCTGAAGACTATGTGTCCAATGGTATGTATGATTATTTTTTTTAGGGTAGTTTTTGGTAGAAATAATAAGTTATTGTTATTATTAATTGTGTTTATAATATTGGTGTCAGATTGTACTTAATTGTTAGGACATTTTTTTACATACTAGATTTTGATAGACTGGATACTCGTCACTAAGGGAGGCAATACAAGGTGCGAAGGATGGTAACATCACCATGACACCACAGGCGTCATCATCAGAACAAGTATTCTACGCACGCAGTTACGTGCGGCGCGGCGGGGGCGGTTTTGTGCGCGATCAAAGTAATCGCATGCGCGGTCAAGGTCATTACGCCACTGGAAGTTTTCGAGGAAAATCAAGAAACGCTTGGAAAAATTTTCACCGTTCAGACATTAACTCCCCAAGAGGAAAAAATAACTCCCAGTCTAGAGGGCGAGTTACGCGCTATCACTCACACCAGCAACGAAAGCAGCATATACATGTAGCCCAGGAAGAAGGTGATGAGGAAGAAGATTCAGCGGATCACTTCAATCCGGAATTTTTTCGTGAATAATAATTACGTCTTAACGTACGGTAACATGAACTCTGTGCAACTCACCGTAAACGGAAAAAAATATGTATGGTTAATTGACACTGGTGCGTCCTTAAGTGCAGTGAAGTGTGATGTTGCAGTATCAATGAATGAGTTCATCGTGCCAAAGGTCACCCACATCAACGGAATCGGAGGTAAAATATCGTCACAAGGTTACGTAAACTTACGATTGTATAATGAGCCTAATACATATTTTACAAATAAGTTTCATGTATTTCAAACATTGCCTTTGAACATAGACGGCATAATAGGACAAGACTTTTTAACAAAATATAAATGTCTAATAGATTTTGAAAATGAAACAATGACATTGACATTGAATGAGAATAAGATTCAATTACCTTTACAATTATATTTAAATGATAGTAAACAGAACACGTCATGTATCAAATTACCGCCACGCTGTGAGTCTTTAGTAGGGTTGTTAACTACTTTATCGGGAGATTGTGTTATTTATTCAAACGAAATATGCAAAGGAATTTTTGTAGCAAATTCAATTACTAGGAGTATTGATGGAAAAATAAAAATAAAAATACTAAATACACGGGACGAAGAGGTAACCTTAAAATGTTTTACACCGGAAATAAAAAAACTATCAGAATTTAACTGCTTTTCTTTTAATAAATGTGCGAATAATGCAAAGAGAGTTAAATTATTATTTTCAATGTTAAAATTACAAAATTTAAATAAAGAAGGAACTTCAATTTCTAATATATGTGCAAAATTTGCAGATATCTTTCACTTACCGGGTGATTCATTAAATACAACTAATATTTACGAGCAAACTATACATTTAAAAGACAACGCGTCACCGGTCTATAGTAAACCATATCGTTTACCACAGTCTCAGAAACAAGAAATAAATACACAAATAAAAACAAATGTTAGCTGACGACATCATTGAAGAATCCACGTCAGAGTGGTCAAGTCCTATACTTCTAGTACCTAAATTGTATATATGCATTCTTCCGATCAATAATTGTAACTTAAAACCATAATCATTGGATAAAAAGATAATATACGAAAATGTATTCTTAATTTCTCTCTCTATAAATCTTATTAAGTAGTTATAATCAGTTCATTAAACATATAATTTAATATTTTTATGTTAATACATTATTGTTATAAGAGAACTCGTATGTACACTAGAAATATGTATGTATATATATATGCTTTTTTAATTTTGTAAATTAGCCAAAAAAAAAAAAAAAACCCTGTTAAAAAGAGAACTGGTTAACTCCAAATATGTACTTGTAAAAAGATGTAAACAGACCCCAGTTAAAGTAACATGACATACATTAGTTAATTTTTAAATCTGAAATTATTTTGAATTGTATAACTATTTTAAGCCAAAAAATTGTTAATTTTTGTCTCAAAAAACAAAAAGGGGGAAGGTGTGGTGTATACCAGCACTAATACGCTTCAGTATGTAATAGCCCTAATCTCTCTACGTAACCTATAACAATGCCCTACGTCACGCAACCTCGATAAATAATTAATTTCTATTTTCTTATCTTAAATATCAAGGTTATGTTACGTATACGCTACCTATAGCGGCTCCGGGAAAACTAGTATATAAGCCATGAAAATTCTACAATAAAGGAGTTCATTATTGTTGGGAAACCAGCACTCACCAAGCAAGTGTTTTACTTATAACCCCCGTCGTGCCGCCACCATCATAGCAATTTCGCCTGCGTGAATTTCTCACGGGAACAGTGCTTTTTCCCGGAATGAAAGGTACTCTATGTCCTTCTCAGTACTTCTAATTATGTATATGCAAAATTTCAGGAAGATTGGTTCAGTAGATTTATCTACTGATGTGACTTTGTTTGTTTGTTTATTATCGCAAATAAACAAAGCATTTATAATTATTAGTTAGGATTAAATTGCTCACTTTTTTGTGCGATAGTTTTTCGTAGAAAATAATAATAAAAGTTATTTATATTTGACTAGCTTTCGCCCGCAGCTTCGCCCGCGTGAACTTCCCACGGGAACAGTGCTTTTTCCCGGGATGAAAGGTACCCTATGTCCTTCTCCGTACTTCTAACTATGTGTAAGCAAAATTTCAGGAAGATTGGTTCAGTACATGAAGCGTGAAGAGGTAACAAACAAACAAACAAATAAACAAACTCACTTTCGCTTTTATAATATTAGTTAGGATTAGGATTTTAGTTTTCTTATTTATTTAGTGTTTAAATGTATATACATATGAATTGTAAATTGTTATTAAATAAAAAGAACCTTAAAAAAAAGTTATTCTTACTGGGTTGATTGCTTACCATCAGACAACTTCAATTCAAAAATAATTGATTCGTGCAGCCGCGGCCGACGCACAGAGCGGCCCCGGTGATGATGATGGTGATGATGTTGATGATGGTGATGATGATGACGCCGCGGCCCCGCTCTCGCCGCACGCACAGGAGGGGAACATTGACGGTATGTTATCTATATTTCAACGGGTCACTCACGTGCTGCATTGTGTCGGGATTGGGAGCTATCGCGTATCAATATTCCACCAGGAGGCCAATTCTCGCGTTTGCGTTATTTTATCGAATTTGATAATATCACAAAAACGTCCAAAATGGTATTCTCGAACCTATTTGACATAAAACTCGATATTATATCGAAAACAAGCGCTTCTCTAATTGAAAACACGTTCCTTTTTCTCGATTATACTTAACAATCGAGAAATTTATGTTTTATTTGTTTCATTAAATATTTTATATAAAACCATTGTTTTAATAGTGAATTTATGTAAAAATAGTTAAAATACTTTTTTTTATGTAACTTAATAAGCTCCAATGCTTTATAAAATGCAAAAGAAAATGAAATATTTTGGAATTGATGGAAAGAACGGAACGCGAGCAAGTTTGTTTATTGGGTGAGGTTATGTGATATTTGGTGTCGGAGTATCAATTATATTCTTATGTATGATATTGTTTCTTTACGTACCTCAAACCTCAAAATATTAGGCTTTAATAAAATAATTTTATGTAAATTTACAATGATTTCCAATAAAATAGAATACAAAATCGTCAGCATTCATATTTTACTAAACCATAGCAGATAATAAAAATACAAGGCGTCTTGTAAAGTACGATCCAATAGCTTTGAAGCAACAAATATCACACACGATATGGTTATCGGCCACGCTCGACCACTCGATGCGTATCGAGGGCTAACGCTGGATAAATGTCACATCTGAAATCACGAGAATATGCAATATCGATATTTATCGATATCCGCCATGTTTTTTCGATAAATGTCGAAATTGATATTATATCGCAGACCCGAGAATTGCCTCCCAGATGTCAAAACTGTAACGACTGGGGAATTTGTCGTTAATTAAACCGTTTTCAGGTACCAATTACTTTTATTTAGTTCTGAGTATATTTGGAAAGTTGCTTGAATCAAAGACGGTCCCCTGAAAAATCCG
>CM031574.1:13294022-13313752 GCA_018467065.1 Ephestia elutella
TATAAACCTTTAGGCTGTATTTAGTTGTCCAGGCAAACTAATTTTGACTGCTTGGTTAAAATCCAAACCAATAAGATGTTGTTTATGAGCTGAAGGCATAATTAAAGTCCTTCAAGAATATTCTAAAGCTTTAAAGGCATCCTCAAAAAATATCAGTTGTCTCCCCGACTTTAAAGCAACAGCATCGATTGCAAGATAGTGTTGCAGCAATAGTGTTTACTATCGATAGTATTGTCAATAGTATTGTGACCTTGAAAAATAGTCACACTATCGATAGGCCTATCGAAAGTATCTATAACATCGATAGTATCGATAACATTTATAGTATCGATAACATCGATAGTATCGATATCCAATAGTTTGCAATACTATTGATGATAACCCAAACTATCGTTTATTGCTTTTCGATACTATTGATGTATTCTAATAAATACTATCGATAGTATTAATACTATCGATACTAATGACACTTATATTTCAACAAACAAACAATCGATAGTCAAACTATCGATAGTCCGGCAACGCTATTGCAAGATGAACCGGCACATTCGGCTTCTACAACCAAATCTTAAAAGCAACTAAATGTGCTCAGCGGTTGTTTTCGCGACTCGTAAGTTTTGAACTACTCCTGGCGATAACCTTAGAGCTGCGAAAATAGCTTAGTCGTTTTAACTAGCTCTGCGATATAACCCTTAGCTCCTAATTCGGCAAACATTAAAGCTTGTAGTTGTTACAATCCTAAAAAGGTTAATTAAAATGCTCTCTAGTAATTTGTTAATGACAGCCATATTTTTTTACTGAAATAATTAAAAAAATTTAAGCAAATAGCAATATTTTATCCAAAAGGCAATATTAAGAAACGTATGCTGTACGATTTAATATATAACGTTTTTTCTTTAAATAGAATTTTTATTTCCAATGCGATTTGCCACCAACCACTTCATTTTATACTCATATTGCATTAAAATATCTTCAAAATTTTTAACTTTCGAAAGGCCCGTCTCGTATAACCAGCCAATTATCCCAACATTTCACAATAAAGTGCTAGTCGCAGTATTTTTATACTCGTAATATTGCCTGACTTCAACAAGCTCCAAATTATTTCGTTATGAATACATCACTCGCCATTTTAAAACTTGTTACATGACAGCTAGGAAATCGCCATTTATAAATAAAGTATTTAAAGCCACGATTGGTGTTTTGTGTAAAAATATCTTAAACAGAAACATTTTAAAACCCGGGATTCTTGAAAAGGCATTTATTCAAGTCCATCAAAAAGGTTTTAAGTTGTCATAGGTTACATCCAAGATTAATTTATAACTTTTAAAGCTGTCTATACAAGGTTATATTAACGTTAAATTAAGGTATTCTGATAAGAACTATAGGTTTTGCTGTAGCTCTCGAAAAGGTTCTAAAACGTGGGCCCTTTTTGCACACAGGAGGTTAATATAAGGTTAAAATAATGTTATTGAGTCTATTAAGACTTATGAGTAGATTTCCATACAAAGGTTCTAGAACCTTTTTAAAATCTTTCTAAAACCTAAAATGTTACTTGGGTGGTCAGGTCAAGATAGAACACGTGTTTGACGACGACTGTGATAATACACAGTCGTGTTTTAAAGTCAGCAAACTGCTTACCTTCCCGGAGCTCCGGCTCCACTCGAGTCTCTGCGCGGAGACTCTCCAACGGAGAGTTGTCGTCGGCATCAGAACCACTGTCCTCATCCTTAATACCAGAGACTACGACGTGTATGGGTTGTGGGAAACCTGTGAAATGTTTGATTTTATTGTATTTCTATTTATCTTTGTTGAGCTTTAGTATACGTAATGAGACACATATTTCGTTACATTGCAAAATGTCTCTTTTCGCAAAATGGCCCTTTCACAAAATGACCCTATTTTGGCATAGAATATAGATTTACAATGAAGATTTTATATAAAAAGTTGCTTATTTTACACTTTCATATTTTGAATTTTAAAGAACATTGTAAATAAAATAAAATTTTGCCAAAAATGGGACATTTTGCGACTATAATGGTTTTACTGAAAGCAAATTTTAAGTCTATTGGAAATGTTGAACATGTGTCGACATCAAAGGAAGTCATTTGAATGCCTTTTTAGGGTCAAATACAGTCACTGTATAGCAATAGGAGATCAAACAAGGAATGAGAATTGTTAAAAATGTGAAATGTGTTTTAAATAATAATTTTATTAAACACATTTCATGACTTTTCAGCAGAGTTTATTCTTTTGAGTTAATTGATTAGAGCTCAAACTTATAGGGAAAGTCCAGTTTTTATCTACATGTGGCGTCATATGAATGTACTTAGTAAGGGGCATTTTGTAATCATGCAAACATGGCTTAAGAATGTAAATTGTTTTTTGTCATATCTTAGGAAATACCACTGATGCGATTCTTTCACTGATGTCTCTATTATTGTGAGATATTTCAAAGGCATCAAAAATAATAATCCGATCCCCTATTGTGTACCTTCTGCCTTCTCAGTACAGTCAACATCTTCTGACTCTTGCTTGATCTCTTCCACAGCTTTAGCAGGAAACAGAGTCTCAATACAATCAGCGACTGAGACCGTGAGTTTTCCCCACAGACATACATGGCTGCAGTCAATGAGCGATATTGATGCTTCAGTGATCTACAAATACATAAATCACAATATAACATACATATCACCACACCTTTTTCCCACACGGGGGGCAGGAAGAGACCAGCGATTTCCACTTGCTACGATCCTTACAGAACTCTAGCAGTAGAATCACAGTATAAATCTATCAGAAATCAAATGGCATGAGTAGTTTAGCCTTTAAACTTTCATGTACACACTTTAACCAGATTGCAGACCCATAACCAGTGAGCATGTATGAAGAGAGTGATAAGTTTAGAAGGAGGGAGAGAGATCTGTAAGGATTGGAGCAAAAAGAAATCGTTAGTCTCTGCCTACCCCTATGGGTTAAAGGAGTTGTAAAATGTATGTATGTTAACTGTTAGCCATGAAGTGTGTGCGTGTGTGTGCGCGACTCATATTACTTAAGGGACTCTACACCATAAGCTATGGACTTCAGTCGTGCAAGACGTTTCTGTGTATTATATTTAATTATACGGAGTTGTTGGAACATTTTGTGTCTCTTATTATTTTCGCTATTAGTTTGTAAGCGTGTATTACTTACCTCAGAATGGTTCTTGATTATATCATTGAGCACTTTCTCAGCTCTGGCAGAAGTCAGCATTAATTTTAGGCATTTTTTGAGCTGAGCGTGGCAGATGTAGCAGGCTGTCACAGGCCGCGCGTCAGCCGTGTGGAGCTGGAATTATTAAAAACTTGGTTATAACATCTTTGATTTTGTCAATAAATGTGCATATTGTAACACATTCTTTCGAATACTATACTACAATCTAACTACTTCTGTGTAAACAATGTAGTCTAATAACTTAGCCCAATAGCTGCTATCAAGCGCTATGCTTGGTTGATTTACTGCATGAAACTTACTGCATTAGTGGATATCTTCTCATACACGAACTGCAGAGGACCCTCGATAGTCAACAGGCGCTCGTCCACCGTCAGACAAATGCGGCACGCGGCCGGCTTTGGGGACATTTCGGAGTGCTTCACAAATTAGATACAGAACTAGGTTAAGTTAATGTCTGTACTACATTACATTTCGCTTACTTCGTTCGTTCCTATTGTTTGTTTAAAAATTTTAGAAAGAAATAATTAGAAACACTTTTCCCTGAAGGGTAAAATTAGTAAAAAAACGTTTATTTATTTTTAGATTTATTTACTATAATTTTTTAATTACAGACCAGAGAGTTTTTTTTTTGGTTTCTTTCTTTATCCGTGAGGAAAGGCAAAGGGATCTAAAGCCCATACAGCCATCGTCTGTAATGAGACCAGAGAGAAAAATCACTACAGACATGACATTGACGTTTGTTGATTGTTGCCACTTTTTTTAATAGTAAAGGCACACAAGCTACATGTACACCACGTACACCACTTTGTACACTAGCGTTGCAGGACTATCGATAGTTGACAGTTGATCTTGAAAAATAGTCATACTATCGATAGGCCTATCGATAGTATTGTCACGTGTCATTGTCAATACTATCGATACTATTAAATTTTTACAAGCTATGGATAGTGCAATAGTATGGATCCATTTTTTGTTGAAATATAAGTGTCAATACTATCGACACTATGTATCGATAGTATTGATTAGAAAACATCAATAGATAGATAGGATCCAAAGTTTTGAAAAGCAATACTTTCCGTAGTTTTGAGTATCATTAATAGTATTGCAAACTATTGACTATCGATAGGCTTATCGATAGTATGACTATTTTTCAAGGGACAATACTGTCGATAGTCAACACTATTGCTGCAACACTATTGTACACCACACTCAGATTATGGTAAATACCTACATACCTACTCAGCTGATATATGCGCAACAACTATTAATTGTCAAACTGACATACGTCATACGGGAGTTTAGGTTTCGGCCACTTTCGGCCCGATTATAGTTTGTGATATGTGTGTTTAGTTTGTGTCACAAACTAAATAGAGATGAGAGAAGAGATGGTTTGTGAGCATTAAAACGTAGTTATATACTCTTTGGTGAGCATTATTAGTTGAATCCACAGACATATAATAATAATAGTAAGCAGACTTACCTACATGTCATTTGAAATTGCATGGCAAAAACACACACTAAGATCATTATTCACACAACGACAAAATACAGGGTCGGATCTAAGATAATTTTTTAATTATATTCAGTACAGTGTAGCAAAACCAAAAATTTTGAGACGCTGAATCTTGTGCCGTGCGCGGTATGCGGACGGATCTGCATCTGCTTTTTACAATGGAAAATTCTATTGCCTTTTGGGAAAAAATACTAGTCATTAAATAAATAAAATTTATATAAAATCACGTGCAATGAAACATTGCAATGATGTTGATGGTTGCTGGCGTCCATTCAATGTCCTGGTAGGTACTCGTAGTACGGAAGAGACATACTCCCCATAGCAGTTCTCTTTCTTGAGGTATTATTTTCTGGCATATTTTCCTTGCATATTTTTTGGCATATTTTTTATTTTTTTTTAAATAAAATTCACTTTCAGTATTTTAATAAAATGTGCATTTTAATCTTCAAGAAAGAATTCCTGAGATTTTTATAGATACAGGTACTAAATTCGTATAATTATTTGCCTTGATTCGGCCCAGCCATAGTAAACAAAACTGGATCTGTCAAATGATCTATGCTATTTACGAAATTATTAAATTACTTGTAGTATTTCTTATGAAATGGTTATAATCAATACACTACTTTATAAAATAAATAATGATATTGCTGATAAATAGCATTCAAAAGTCTAATAATGGTTATTGTTTCAAAAATAACACGAAATTGTATATTATCATTGGGCACGTCAAAAAAACATGAATTGCTTACCGAAGGAACGATATTCCAGGAATATTTTTAATAAGAAACACTTCCACACATTGTACACGTTGCATTTTATCATTTCTATTGAGTTTAAAAGCACAAAACAGTAAAAAATAATTTTAAATATATATGACAACTATGACAACACAACAAACATGACAGTTAAGGAACATTTCGCATGAAAAAACCGGCTCGGATGATAAATCTTTCAGTGTAGTGGTTCGTGTTGCAATACATTGCAATGCTAAGGAAGGAAAGGGACAGAGTTATGTGACAGTCCTTATCATGAACAGGATGCAAATATTGTCAAATATAATCAGTGTGTGTGTGAAATTTGTGTTTATTCTGCTTATATTAAAAAATATATATATATTTCTGTGGTTGAATCTGAGCTCGTAGAGTAAAATATTCTTTGATTCTGAGTAAGTAGGTAGGTACCTACCTTACCACTTTTTCTTTGGCACTATCACAAATAGAGAACTAGGCCGTGTGACTGTACCTAGCGATTGACATTGTTCTATATATTAATAAATAAGTTAGAATGTTAGTTCTGTGTTAGTTCTATAGAAATAAATGTAACTCGTCATTTGTTCCGCTTTTTTTTAAAAGATTTTCGCCCAGAACTGTCGTCGTCAGCCAGCGATGTACTTTTTTATTAGGCGTTGTAGAAATATAAAACTGGTGTCAGTCGTTAGTTCTATGAAACGTCTCACTATTTATGTACTTTTATTCAATAAAATCTATAACATTACAAGAATAAAAGTTCGAAAAGAAATGTTGTGCTCAGCGATGTATTTCTAAAATTCGTAAAAAATATAACCAAATTAAACTTTATACCATAGTTCTTTATAAGATCAGTCTAAATAATTTAGTTTTGCGTAGTTATATACATAAAATAAATAAATAAACCACTGCGAAACATATTCCTTACTCATTTGTTAACAAAACGTAAGAAAGTTCACTTAAATTTAGCTCTTATTGAGCATATACATAGGGGCGAAAATAGAATGATACTTGCTTGATTATATATACTTTAATATGGAATAAACCAGATATTCACAACACAACCGCCGTAATTTTTGACGTACCTATCATAAACAAATAGACGGCCTGTCCCTCTCAAAAAGTGTCCTAGGCAAAACTTTGATCGGTCAAAGCAAGTATCATTGCCAGTCTATTTTCGCCCCTATGTATATGCTCAATAAGAGCGTAATATGTATATGCTCAATAATTTAAGTGAACTTTCTTACGTTTTGTTAACAAATGAGTAAGTAATATGTTCCGCAGTGGTTTATTTATTTATTTTATGTATATAACAACGCAAAACTAAATTATTTAGACTGATCTGATAAAGAACTATAGTATAAAGTCAAGTATGGTATGGTATGGTATAAAGTCTAATTTGGTTATATTTTTTACGAATTTTAGAAATACATCGCTGAGCACATTTCTTTTCGAACTTTTATTCTTGTAATGTTATAGATTTTATTGAATAAAAGTACATAAATAGTGAGACGTTTCATAGAACTAACGACTGACACCAGTTTTATATTTCTACAACGCCTAATAAAAAAGTACATCGCTGGCTGACGACGACAGTTAGGGGCGAAAATCTTTAAAAAAAAAGCGGAACAAATGACGAGTTACATTTATTTCTATAGAACTAACACAGAACTAACAATCTAACTTATTTATTAATACATAGAACAATGTCAATCGCTAGGTACAGTCACACAACTAGGCCACTATTTTTTTTTGTACCTAATCTATGTTTAAGGTGAACGCAGACTTAGCCGCACCAACGCAACCTGGGGAATTCGGCCGTGTCAGGGACTGACTGCGGCGACCGCGGTGCGTGTAGGTATGCGAGGTTCACAGAAATAAATTGTGGCGAGGTTACATAAAACTTCATATAAAGAAATCGAATGCGGGGACTGCGGTGCGTGCGGTGCAGCACAAGTCTGCATTCACCTTTACTCCAAATGGCACAGCTATGCCACTGTTATAGTCTATTCATTTTAGACTATTTCGCGGCAAAATTATTTATCATGCTTTATTGTATCTATGTTATGCCTATGTATGATTAAATTAAAAAACACTACCCTCCCCTGCCCCCCGCTATTGGCGTCCCCCCTTCCCCCCTTGAAACGTGTCCCGTTTTACAAATTTTCTGAATTCTTAGGAAAACTACACAAGTTAGGATAAAATGATCAAAGGCTACATTAAATAAATACCCACAAATAAGATCTTACATTTATTTTGATATGAGTCAAAGTTTCAAAGCTATAATTATATATTATAATTTGGTTATATTTTTTACGAATTTTAGAAATACATCGCTGAGCACATTTCTTTTCGAACTTTTATTCTTGTAATGTTATAGATTTTATTGAATAAAAGTACATAAATAGTGAGACGTTTCATAGAACTAACGACTGACACCAGTTTTATATTTCTACAACGCCTAATAAAAAAGTACATCGCTGGCTGACGACGACAGTTAGGGGCGAAAATCTTTAAAAAAAAAGCGGAACAAATGACGAGTTACATTTATTTTTAAAGAACTAACACAGAACTAACAATCTAACTTATTTATTAATACATAGAACAATGTCAATCGCTAGGTACAGTCACACAACTAGGCCACTATTTTTTTTTGTACCTAATCTATGTTTAAGGTGAACGCAGACTTAGCCGCACCAACGCAACCTGGGGAATTCGGCCGTGTCAGGGACTGACTGCGGCGACCGCGGTGCGTGTAGGTATGCGAGGTTCACAGAAATAAATTGTGGCGAGGTTACATAAAACTTCATATAAAGAAATCGAATGCGGGGACTGCGGTGCGTGCGGTGCAGCACAAGTCTGCGTTCACCTTTACTCCAAATGGCACAGCTATGCCACTGTTATAGTCTATTCATTTTAGACTATTTCGCGGCAAAATTATTTATCATGCTTTATTGTATCTATGTTATGCCTATGTATGATTAAATTAAAAAACACCACCCTCCCCTGCCCCCCGCTATTGGCGTCCCCCCTTCCCCCCTTGAAACGTGTCCCGTTTTACAAATTTTCTGAATTCTTAGGAAAACTACACAAGTTAGGATAAAATGATCAAAGGCTACATTAAATAAATACCCACAAATAAGATCTTACATTTATTTTGATATGAGTCAAAGTTTCAAAGCTATGGTGCGTGAAAGTTTACTAAAAATCAGCACTTTAGCAAAAATAAATCTTGTTACACAAGTAACAATTATGTTTATTATTTTTTGCAAGGAAGGAGATTAGATTGAATTTATTATTTGGAACAAATTAGTATCGTCATCATTATCTTCTACAGTTTTGCTGAAGCAACCAAGGCCCCTTGACAATGTATACACAATAATTTATTGATAAATAATGTAGCTTTTGATAATTTTGTCCTAACTTGTATAGTTTTTCTAAGAATTCAGAAAATTTGTAAAACGGGACACGTTTTAAGGGAGGAAGGGGGGACCCAACGGCGGGGGGCGGGGGAGGGTAGTGTTTTTTAATGTACTCATAAGTACATAGGCATAACACAGATACAATAAAGCATGATAAATAATTTTGCCAAATTTTCCATACATTGAAATCTAGAATGAATATACTATTATTAGAAAAGAAAATTTGTACATACATCCACATTTCGCGCTTCTTTTAAGTCCTATTTGTATTTGGTGGAACTGGGTGGGACATTTAATAAGTGTCATCTTGATTGGAGTCCCATCCTCTTTCAGTCTTAGCATCAACATTCTCCGCCTTAGTTTGGTGCTCAGTGAAGGCTGGCAGAATGTCATAATCATAACATTCAATTTCAGTGATAGACAGAGGCCCACACAGACCAATGGCTTGGCGGTCTGTTGCAGTACATGATTTGATGTTATTAAGCACTTTCTCAGCTCTGGCTAAAGTAACCATCAGCCTGTGATACTTATTTATTTTATTTAACCTTAATTGGACAAACATAATGTACAAATAGGTAGACTTAATGCAGAAGCATTATCTAACAGCCGACCTTTGGGGTAAACAGAGAACTTAAGTGGGTCTAATAAAGGGATTGTTGGAAACGAGACGGGGAGACAAAAATAAGAGTAAGATAAAATATGTATATAAAAATGCATAGTAATTTGATAGTAATACATAATCCATACTAATATTATAAATGCGAAAGTTTGGATGTGAGTTTGTGAGTTTGTGAATTTGTGAGTTTGTGAGTTTGTGAGGATGTTTGTTACTCAATCACGCAAAATCTACTGGACGGATTTCGATGAAATTTGGTACAGAGGTAGATAATGACCTGGAATAGCACATAGGCTACTTTTTATCCAAGCACTGTTCCCGTGGGAAATTCACGCGGGCGAAGCCGCGGGCAAAAGCTAGTTATATATATATAGCTAATATGACATATAAGAATATCAATACATAAAATATAAATAAATAATACCATACATAAATACATACATAGAATATAAAATAGATAGTTAAGCAGCGAGGGAACTAGTTTTGCGCAAGTAGGTGCCTGAATACCCGGGCTTTGAAACAATCACGGCTCGGGGCAGTTTTGATGGAGTCAGGGAGCGCGTTCCAGAGTCTGGTTGCCGTAACGGCGAAAGAGTTGGAATAAAAACCGGTACGGTAAAGAGGAATAGCAAGAGTGAGTGACACTTGTGGAGCTGGGCGCGGCAGATGTAGCAAGCACGTGTGCAGTTGACATGTTGAAAATATATTATTTACTAGCCTGTGCTCGCAACTTCGTCTGCGCATAATTTACTATTGTTCTAAGCGGCGTATCGAGATGAAACCTATGCCAGATTTTAAGGTAGACCTTCAACAGTATAACAGTGAAAACCGCATAAAATTTGGTCCAGTAGTATTTACGTGATGCGCGTAGTGTGCGCGTACAAACATAGACAGAAAGACAAAAATTAAAAAAAAAAATGTGGCTTCTATTGGCCCTATCCTGTCATAGTTTATATGTATATCTATGGAGGCTGGTAGAATTAAGATTCAATTCGACCTTAAAGCCTACAAGAGCTTTTATTGTTTTGATGGCTTTGTTAGTAGCCCAATATGACTATCCTAGTGTTTCCCCCTCCAAAAAGTTGTGATTAGGGCACACGGAGTGAAAATGTACCTACAAAAAGGGGTATTGTTGCAGTTTTACTATTATATCTCGAAAAAGACCCACAATTTCGAAAACATAGCCCTATTAAAAGTTTTAGAGCATTAAATTGTGCTTCTTATGGGACTAAATACATATATTTTGGACCAACTGGTCCCATACTAGTGCTCATCGAAATTGAACAAAATCCACAGATATTTTAAATGCGAAAGTTTAGACATGTGCGAGGATGTGTGTTTGATACGTGGTTTGATACTCAACTACGCAAAATCTACTGGACGGATTTCGATGAAATACAGAAAAATACAGGATATAGCACATAGGGTACTCTTTAACCCGAAATTCCTACGGGAGTAGGGCCCCGGGGCGCAGCTAATATAGCATTTTTCATAGGTAGGTATGGAAAACTTGCTAAACCCCGTGGCTCCGCTCACTTGGAAATTTCGGGATTAATTGATTGTAAGAAAATTGAAACATTCGCCACTTTTGTCGAGTTTTTGCCAAAAAGCAGAGCAGAGCACTCGTCGTGGTGGTTTCGTGGTTCTCGTCAAATCTTGGTGTTACCTACGAACTTTAATGGCATCTCTTTTTCACTGGACCATAGCCGTAGAGTAGACACAATACACGTATTTCTGGGATACAATATATGGCCATAGCTTGCCCTACTAATTACACACAGTTTTAAAGTATTTATGATACACAGTTCTGACAAGGTTAGGTATAGGTTTTCGAAATTGTTTTAATATATTTTCGCCACAAATATACCAAAAACACTCTGGATTAAGCACACAACATCTTCTAGACGATACCATATAAAAAAAAAACAACAAGAAAATATATTTTAGTAACAAAAAATAAAAATCAGTTAATGAGGGTAGATAGCTATAACTTAAAAACAAAAGCTGTTAGAGAAAAACTACTGCCTTATTTAAAAATACGTGCCAAATTGAGATAAAAAGAAAAAAAATATCACAGGAAACAATTTTTTTTATTTTGTTGACCAGTGTAATCAAAGATTTAAATCTTTGTGGATAATCTAAAAGAAAAATAAAAGAAAAGCGAACATGGATTATGTATAAGGAACTAATACCACAGAATATATAAATAGTACAAGTACTAAGCTTAATACCTTACAAAAGCTCAGACAAAGTTGGTTGGAATTCTTTCTTTGTTATCAACAAACAAAAGCAACAACATAGCAACAACCCCAACAACAACAAACACAATAGACCATAAAATAATATACCTAAAGCTAAAAAACTTAAGGTTTGTGCAAAAGTAAAAAAAAAGTGGACCCTCGGCCAAAGGACAGGAAGGAAATAAAAATCAGGACTCCCGGAACGAAGACGTTTATTAATAACTAGCTTTTGCCCGCGGCTTCGCCCGCGTGAATTTCCCACGGGAACAGTGCTTTTTCCCGGGATAAAAAGTAGCCTATGTGCTATTCCAGGTCATTATCTACCTCTGTACCAAATTTCATCGAAATCCGTCCAGTAGATTTTGCGTGATTGAGTAACAAACATCCTCACAAACTCACAAATTCACAAACTCACATCCAAACTTTCGCATTTATAATATTAGTATGGATTTCAATTTACATATTATATGATTGTACTAACTCGAAACAATAGCGAGTTTCAAATACAAAAAGTGCCATCTAGTAAAACCATTAAAAACTATACTATTACAAAAAATTAATGTAAGGCTAAATTAGACATAGTGAAAATGTTATCGTATGTTATATTTTGGGAATCTACTCAAAAAGGACTTTTTGATATCCCACATCAAATGTTTAAGGAAACAAAAAAAATTTGGGAATTTATTTGTCGTAGCTAAATTCCGTGCAGTTTTGCTTTTGAATGGTCTCGCCTTTTACTAAGCGCCACCTATGAATTCATCTGGAACTATTTCTTTTTTAATTTGGGTCTCGGAAAATCCCTCATTGAAAAACCCATCTGTCATTTCTCGTGTCATTTGACTTTCAATCAAAGGCGGATCTAGTAGGTATTTTTTTCTGGGCATGGCACCGTTTTCCATTCTCGAGAATATTTCCGAGAAATTTTTAAGAAAGTTTCCGCTTGTTCTTTGAAAATTTCGAGAACGGCACTTCACTAATGGTGGCGGATTATTTTTTTTGGAAATACTTACTTGTAAGAAACTATTACTACTAAATCCTGTTATTTTAACAACTCGATTAATTTTATATGTAGGTACTGTTATGGAAGCTGCCTCCACAGTATGTACACAATGTAGTCAGGGGAGGGGGGGCATGTGCCCCCGTCTTCAACCGTTTGAATCCGCTACTGCTTTTAATAATGTTGCAATAAAAAACGCATAAATGCTGCCTCTAATTCAAGGTTTTTATATTCCTGGTCAGGCTTTACATTAATATTTTTTCTCCCCTGTATGTGTCATTGCATGCTCTAAAAATTACTCTTTTCACTAAATCGCCTCTGACGAACATGACATTCATACGGTTTCTGCCCAGGTGTGTTCTTAAATGATACCCTAAACTATTCTTAGACACAAAACTACGTTGACAAACATTACATTCATATGGTTTCTCCCCAGTATGTGTCCTAACATGCGATGCTAAATTACCCTTTTCACTAAATCGCCTCTGACAAACATTACATTCATATGGTTTCTCCCCAGTATGTGTCCTAATATGACTTACTAAATGACCCTTTTCACTAAATCGCCTCAGACAAACATTACATTCATATGGTTTCTCCCCAGTATGTGTCCTATAATGCCTTACTAAATGACCCTTTACACTAAATCGCCTCTGACAAACATTACATTCATATGGTTTCTCCCCAGTATGTGTTTTTAAATGATACTCTAAACCATGCTTAGACACAAAACTACGTTGACAAACATGACATTCACGACGCCTCGGCTGTTGGTTCTTCTTGGCTACATTGCCTTCAGCTCGTGTCTGTGTCTCAGCTTCTGATATTTGAGCAGAAGCGCCATCTGCAAATTGTTTACAACCGTAGCTTATGATTCCATGCAGTTGAGAGTAATTTTATTTATTATATCCCAAACACACTCTGACAATCTCCATGGCCCAATGATCATCAACGACTGTCACACCGGAAGTCCCAGGTTCGATCTCCGGTCAGGTCAAGATAGAACACGTGTTTGACGACGACTGTGATAATACACAGTCGAGTTTTGAAGTCAGCAAACTACTTACCTTCCCGGAGCTCCGGCTCCACTCGAGTCTCTGCGCGGAGACTCTCCAACGGAGAGTTGTCGTCGGCATCAGAACCACTGTCCTCATCCTTAATACCAGAGACTACGACGTGTATGGGTTGTGGGAAACCTGTGAAACGTTTGATTTTATTGTAGTTCTATTTACCTTTGTTGAGCTTTAGTATACGTAATAAGACACATATTTCGTTACATCGCAAAATGTCTCTTTCGCAAAATGGCCCTTTCACAAAATGACTCTATTTTGGCATAGAATATAGATTTACAATGAAGATTTTATATAAAAAAATTTCATATTTTGAATTTTAAAGAACATTGTGAATAAAATAAAATTTTGCCAAAAATGGGACATTTTGCGACTATAATGGTTTTACTGAAAGCAAATTTTAAGTCTATTGGAAATGTTGAACATGTGTCGACATCAAAGGAAGTCATTTGAATGCCTTTTTAGGGTCAAATACAGTCACTGTATAGCAATAGGAGATCAGACAAGGAATGAGAATTGTTAAAAATGTTAAATAATAATTTTATTAAACACATTTCATGACTTTTCAGCAGAGTTTATTCTTTTGAGTTAATTGATTAGAGCTCAAACTTATAGGGAAAGTCCAGTTTTTATCTACACGTCGTGGCGTCATATGAATGTACTTAGTAAGGAACATTTTGTAATCATGCAATTTTGTAAACATGGCTTAAAAATGTAAATTGTTTTTTGTCATATCTTAGGAAATACCACTGATATGATTCTTTCACTGATGTTTCTATTATTGTGAGATATTTCAAAGGCATTAAAAAAAATAATAATCCGATCCCCTATTGTGTACCTTCTGCCTTCTCAGTAGAGTCAACATCTTCTGACTCTTGCTTGATCTCTTCCACAGCTTTAGCAGGAAATAGAGTCTCAATACAATCAGTGACTGAGACCGTGAGTTTTCCCCACAGACGTACATGGCTGCGGTCAACCAGCGATATTGATGCTTCAGTGATCTACAAATACACGAATCACAGTATAATATACATATCATCACACCTTTTTCCCACAGGGTCAGTGGAGTGGCAACCGTGTAAAATAGGTTGACTCCTTTTGTGCGGTATGTAGGACCTAAAGATATACCTAAGGCTCGGATGAGACTTCGGTTAAACGGCCTATATGTGTATATATGAAAGAGAAAATTTCAACAATTCGGCAACTCGACAGGGGCTCGATAATCGCTTACCTTGCTCGCGTGTTGAAGGCTTCTCTTTGGTGATCACCAGTTTTCTTCGAGTACAGCAGTGACAAGAATATTCTGGAAGGATCTGTTGCGGGAATCTTCGTAACGCGCGCGCGCGGCACTGCAGGCGCGAACACACACGCTATCTCAATGACAGACGATACGAGACTGACTTGCAATCATTGGCAGTCCTTACGCGAGGCGAGCAGACTTCCATCTCGCTCTCTCATTTGCCCGCTAAAGGGACAGCGATATCAAGGTGCCTTATTACCGAATTGAAGAGGAAAAAAGAAATTATATAAAAATTGGTGGCTGAAGGCCTCAACATAGCTCCCCGCCTTGAAAGGTCCAGAGCTTTCAAATTAAAATATAGACAAGAAGCTAGGTGGATAGATCAAGATAAGATAAGATAGATTAAGCTAGGAGGATAGATTAGAGGTAATAGCGGTCTGAGAATATCAGCGAATCGATATCTACGGTAGAAATTATGATTAAATAAGCGGTTTAATTAAATTGCGGTTTGATTAAATTGCGGTTTGATTAAATTGCGGTTTGATTAAGTTGCGGTTTGATTATTGGGTAGGCAAAGGATACAGCTTTGTGACAGGACGCTTATATGTGCCTGACACAGTCTTGACTAAAGCCACGCGAATTATACCATCCGATCCAGGAAACACCTCCTTTATGACACCTAATGGCCAAGTCAAGGGCGGTACGTTATCTTGACCCAAGAGAACGACAGTGCCTATCTCTATGGGACGATCGTGAGTGCACCATTTCTGACGGACTTGCAGCGTATGCAGGTATTCAATACGCCATTTTTTCCAATATGATAACACGAGTTGATCCAAAAGTTTTTTACGCTTTGTCAAATTCATACTTTCCTCTGTCAATTCAGAAGAAGGTAAATAAGTAATGGGACTGGACATTAAAAAATGAGCCGGCGTGAGAACGTCAAGATGCGGATCAGATGATAAAACACTAAGAGGCCGTGAGTTCAAAAGACATTCTATAGGCTGACGAAGCCAGGACGGGCCGTTATAATATAAGGAATGTACAATTAACTCCGAAGGCAGCATGCCACGTGAAAGACAATCGCTAGGATTCTCTTTCCCTGATACGTGATTAAAACAAGCGGCAGGTAAATTTTCCTGAATTTTTGCAATACGGTTGCTAACAATTATAGACCACCTATGAGGGGCAGAATGGATCCACGAGAGCGCAATAGTGGAATCCGAAAACGCATAAGTACCGGCAATCGGAATGCGGGCAGAAAGCTTCTCTCTGACAACCCTAATAAGCTTAGACAGCAACAAAGCAGCAACGAGTTCTAATCGAGCTAGTGTTGTTACTTTAGCGGGGGAAACCTTGGATTTCGCACAAAGAAGGCGGACCGTTATATTACCTTGAGTATCAGAAATGTGTAAATATACACAGCAACCATAACCACTAAAGCTAGCATCACAAAAGGCCACAATGTTTACGACAGATTCTGCAAAAACTCCAACATGACGTGGAATTTTAAGAGCAGATAGTACGGGATAATCCCGTGCTAAAGCAGTGAAGCGGTCTATGATTGGCTGCGGAGGTACATCATCCCAATCTATCTTGGCTAACCAAAGTTCTTTAATAAGTATTTTAGCGTACAAAACGACCGGGGCTACAAGGCCAAGTACGTCGAATAAGCGAGCAATTAATGATAAAATGGTGCGTTTTGTACATTTACTGTCCACTGGGCTGGTTGTCAAAGAAAAAGTATCTTCAGCGGGCTCCCAGGTTAAACCAAGGATTTTAAAATTGTTCATATTGTTATACATACTAGAAAAATTAACTGATAAGCGGTGAGACGCAGGGAGGGTCTCTAACAAAGCGGGTGAATTGCTGGCCCATTTGACAAGGTCGAAGGAACCTAATTTAAATAAATCAATTAAGTTGTGTGACAACTTTATAGCGGTTTGTTCATCAGGAACAGAATAAACATAATCATCCATATAAAACTGGGTTTCTACCAATTTGGATGCGTCCGGAAAGCGGTCGCTATGCTCACACGCCAGATGGCGTAGTGTGCGCATGGCTAAGTAAGGACTAGACGCCAACCCAAAAGGCACGCGGTTGAAATTAAAGGTGCGAATAGGCTCATTCTTATTGAAGCGGAATAAAATTCGCAAGTATTCGCGGTGATGCGGATTAACACCGATTCTTAAAAACATCTGTTTAATATCTGCGGTCATAGCTATGGGAAACGTACGAAAATCAAGTAATAACAAAAATAAGTCGGCCTGTAAATTCGGTCCGACATGTAAAATGTCATTGAGTGACAACCCTGAGTGCGTCTTAGCGCTGGCGTCCAAAACTACACGAATACTATCTTTGTCTGGCCTAATGACCGCGTGGTGCGGTATGTAATAGCCCTGTTCTGTTAATTCAGAATCAGGTACTTCCGATAAATAACCCTGAGATATATAGTCGGTGATGGTTTTATTATAATTTTCGCGTAGGGTTGGCACGTGCGCAAATTTACGCTCGAGGGCCAACAGGCGGCGGTGGGCGACTGCACGAGAATTGCCCAACTCAGAGGGGTTCCGCGAAAAAGGTAGGTCAACAAAATACCTACTGTCCTTAAACGTGACGGAAGAACAAAAAATGTCTTCGCACTCTTTTTCGGATGGACTAATAAGCCGTGAAAATGGTACTTCCTCCAATTCAAAGAACTTCTGTAAACCCGACTCAATGTCAGTATTAGTCAGCGCGGTAAACGAGGAAGATTGAGAAAACGAGTCACAATGACCTGCCGCACTACCCATTAGCACATACCCGAAGCTAGTCAAGACAGCTGGAGGCACGCGACCGCCCGACTCAATCATATTACCTAAATAAATATATGGAAAAAGTTGCGCGCCGAGAATAATGTCAATATTTCCCGGCACATTCCAAGTTAAATCGGCTAGTGGTAATTTATTTATATACGACATGTCGTCATTTAATTCAATATAATTCGCGGGTAGCTTACCTGTAATACAATCTACCACTAACGCATGAATATAATATTTATCTTCGGGATTAACGCGCGATTCTATTGTTATATGTATGTAGCCATGCACTGACTGCGTGGACATTCCAACACCCTGTAACGACGAGTTATGTAGCTTAACTATAGGTAAGTTCAAACGCTTACAACAATTCAAAGTTATTAAATTATTCTGAGACGCACTATCTATCAAACATCTGACCACAATTTTATCATGACCATTGTTATGAGTCGCATACATTTGGGCCGTAGATAATAAAACATAATTTGAATTTCGCATTCCTGTGTTTAATGTCACAGAAGTTGTATTTTCTACGGGCGGCGGCGGCGAGGACTGGGTGAGCGCAGACTGCGCGGCGTCTACGAGATAACAAACCGGTTTGCTGTCGCCTGGAGCTGAGTCTGGTTTATTATTCTCAGAGAAATGCAACAATGAATGGTGCTGTTTTTTACAAAACTTGCATGTCGAACGCGACTTACATTTATTCAATGTGTGGGTTAGGCTTAAGCAGTTAATACAGGCACGCTTTGACTTAATAAAATCGAAACGAATTTGCGGTGTACTCATATTTTTAAATTGCTCACACCTAAACAATGGATGTTTTTCGCCTGTGCATATTGGGCAGGGCGTTTCTATTTCACACCGTGGCGCGCTATTTGATATGAAAGTTTTTGAAGTATTAGTGGAATTTGTCACTCGCGTTTCAAACCGCGAACAATTATTAGTATGTGATCTTTCGCGTGCCTTTATATGATCTTGTATAAAAGATATAAATTCTGTATAAGATGGCAATTCCTTTCCACTAATATGCGTTTCGAATAGCTGGGCTGTTTGAGAGTCAACCTTCGTAAACCACAATGTAATAAAATAAAATCCAATAATTTAGGTATCTTTAGCTGCTTGAGCGCTGCAATAGACGCCGAATATTTTTCAATAAAAGTGTTTAAGCTAGCGGTATTATTGACACAATTTTTAATGTCCAAAATGTTGTTTAAATAATGAATACCTAAAGTGCGATTATCTTGGTACTTCTTAACGAGAGAATCCCAAATTGTATTATAAGTTTCTCCCGTGGGAACAATACCTGCAGTTAATTTTAAAGCACTGTGGGTAAGTTTGCCCATGAGATATTGGACACGCTGCGAGTCAGTCAGATCGGCGTTTTCGTGAATATTACTACGAAATATTTCGTAAAATATCGGCCAATTTTCAATTTTGCCATCAAAGGAAGGTATCTGGATAGGTGGTAATTTTATAGGGCCTTTCTTAAGTGACACGCCAACGTTAGTCTTATCTCTGGCTAAAATTAGATTACGTTTGTATTTAATAGCTGAATATAATTCTTCGAACGAGTTTAAAGCCGCGTAATCAGGTTCTTTCAGTTCAAAGTTCAACTCATTAATATGTTCTACGATTACTTCAAATTTGTCATAAAGTTCGCTGATAGTCTCAGATTGGGCTAGAAATGGCTCATTCGAACGATAATCGTAATTGAAAATGCCTTTGCTTATATCGTATAAACGATTAATTCGTTCATAAATAGCTTCTTTTTTGGCAATGAGTTGTTTTAATTTGGCTTCGAGTTTGTTAGAAGCCATTATTGGAAATTACTATAAAGAAAAAAAAGAAGAAAAAAAAGTCATACTAATAAGTGAGAGGGCG
>CM031574.1:13313852-13335779 GCA_018467065.1 Ephestia elutella
ATGTAAAAAAAGAGAATATAAATAAATAAATAATAATAATAAATAGGCGTCGGGATGTGACGACCCCATCGCCCGCTGGATCTCCAGTGCAATCAGTCAACGCAGGGGCAGCTTGTGGCGAGCTGTTGGTGAGCGGCGTCACCACGGACCCGATCTCCAGGGGGACCACACACACACGCACCTACACACACACATACACACAGTGACACACCCCCCGCCTCTGGCTTGCCTTAGCCGGCCGGCTCAGAGTGGAGTAGCAAGAGCGGAACACTCGCTCCAGGGTGGAAGTGTATTGCACGTAATGGCGTAATAACGGGGAAACCCGCTCTCGGGCATGAGCCCCGTGAAGGTGAAACCGGAGCCGCACCTCTCGACACCCTTAGCTGCTCACATTGTGTTGCGCCCTGGCCGCCAACTGGTGGCTTAATTAGGGAGGCCCACAGGCTGTACAGCCAAAGAGCAGCAAGTCACCATCTGCCTAACTTAAATTTTTGTGAGAGATTTAAAGGTGGATGTCCGTATCTCACTCCATAACCCATCAATCCGGTCCATCCAAAAGATTTTCGATGTGCAGGATTGAAATGCGATAGCTCAGTTGGAAGAGCAAGGTCGTATAAAGACCTGGTCGCGGGTTCAAATCCTATTTGCATGGAATTTTTTCACCATATCTTATTTCTATATGAGAGTACTTTAGTACTAATATTGCATCTGAGATGCTCAAAAATCCAAAAATAAATATTGATGGCTTCCTACACTTTAATTGATTTTCAACTTCATCGAATATGGGTTAAATCAAATACCTTACTCGTATAGTGGGTATTGGTGTTAGGTTACGCATGCCTAATGCGTTTCAATAGAAATTGGATATGGTGAAGATTTTCGATGTGCAGGATTGAAATGCGATAGCTCAGTTGGAAGAGCAAGGTCGTATAAAGACCTGGTCGCGGGTTCAAATCCTGCTCGCATGGAATTTTTTCACCATATCTTATTTCTATATGAGAGTACTTTAGTACTAATATTGCATCTGAGATGCTCAAAAATCCAAAAATAAATATTGATGGCTTCCTACACTTTAATTGATTTTCAACTTCATCGAATATGGGTTAAATCAAATACCTTACTCGTATAGTGGGTATTGGTGTTAGGTTACGCATGCCTAATGCGTTTCAATAGAAATTGGATATGGTGAAGATTTTCGATGTGCAGGATTGAAATGCGATAGCTCAGTTGGAAGAGCAAGGTCGTATAAAGACCTGGTCGCGGGTTCAAATCCTGCTCGCATGGAATTTTTTCACCATATCTTATTTCTATATGAGAGTACTTTAGTACTAATATTGCATCTGAGATGCTCAAAAATCCAAAAATAAATATTGATGGCTTCCTACACTTTAATTGATTTTCAACTTCATCGAATATGGGTTAAATCAAATACCTTACTCGTATAGTGGGTATTGGTGTTAGGTTACGCATGCCTAATGCGTTTCAATAGAAATTGGATATGGTGAAGATTTTCGATGTGCAGGATTGAAATGCGATAGCTCAGTTGGAAGAGCAAGGTCGTATAAAGACCTGGTCGCGGGTTCAAATCCTGCTCGCATGGAATTTTTTCACCATATCTTATTTCTATATGAGAGTACTTTAGTACTAATATTGCATCTGAGATGCTCAAAAATCTAAAAAATAAAAACTGTTTATGTTCATGTATTCTACACTCATTTTCAATAACTAACTAAGGAAGAATGAGTTGTCATCTGCGTATACACTCTTACTGAGATTCGTATAAAGCTGTCTCGTTCTTTCATGGTATTATTATTTGTATGTCCAGTCTAGAGATACTTGGTCTGAGAAATAAAAATAAAGATTTTCAATCAATATGTATTTATTTATCCTAAAAACGAATCCTTAAAAAAATCAGTAATCATAATAATAACTGTAGCGACATCTACCGCGCCGCAAGAACAACGCCATCCATAAGTGTCAAAAAAGTTCATAATGCTCAAAACAGATGGCGCTGTGACTGGCTGAAACGCGGTGTTAGTATTCGCGGAATAGGAGACCGGACAACTTTTTTTTTTGATGCTTCTTTGAAATATCTCACAATAATAGAATCATCTGTAAAAGAATCACATCAATTTCCAAAGTATTTTTCAAGATATAGCAAAAAACAATTCACATTTTTAAGCGATGTTTGGACTATACCAAAACGCCCCTAACTAAACGTACATTCATATGAGACGTCACGCGTAGAAAATGGACTTTCCCTAAAAGTTTGAACTCTAATAAATTAGCTCTAGAGAATAAACTCGTGCTGAAAAGTCGCACAATGTGTTTAATTATATGTATTCTATCATAAAATTACATATTTTTAACAATTCTCATACTTTGTCCGGTCCCCTATTGTTTCGCGTATACACCGTCCGTGACACAGTCTTTCACGCGGAGCTTGGCTTTACTCCGAGCTCGAAATTATTCGCTACACAAGATCCAATGCAAACATAAAGCCTAAACTTTCTCGCTGTGAGATTTCAAATGCTTTAACAAATTCCTCTTAGCGCCGAACCTGTAAGGGCACACGTCACACGCGTACGGTTTCTCGCCAGTGTGAGATCGCACATGGTTCACCAAATCAATTTTGTTACTATACTGACGCAGACACACTTGACACTCGTAGGGTTTCTCACCCATGTGAGTTCTCATATGCACTTTCAAATGCGAACTTTGATTAAATCGACGCGGACACTCGCTACACGCGTAAGGTTTCTCGCATGTATGGATCCTCATATGACTTCTCAAAATACTGCTAGAGTTAAACCGGTTTTGACAAATAACACATTGGTACGGCTTCACCCCAACGTGAATCCTCATGTGATATACCAATGATTTCTGTTCGCTGAAACGAGTTTGACACAAAACACATTTAAACGGTTTCTCGCCGGTGTGAGTCCTCATATGGACCATTAAAACATACTTTCTACTGAATTTCCTTTTACAAATGTCACATTCAAATGTTTTTGTTGTTCGATTATGATTTTCCTCCGAATGAGTTTTTAAATGTTTGCGTAAATAAGCGCTCTGATTGAAACGTTTTTGACAAATGTTGCATTTGTATGGTTTCTCGCCGGTGTGAGTTTTTAAGTGACTTGATAAAGCGTTTCTTTGGGCAAATCTACGGTGGCACAGGTCACACTCATAAGGTTTCTCTCCGGTGTGTGTTCTAAAATGTTTTTGCAAACGGCTTGGGTGCTTGAACTGCCGGTGACAAACTGTGCACTGGCGTGCGCCCCGTATCCTGTTGGATGTGCTTGCTTTGGTTTGTGTCCTGTCTGCTTCCGATGTTCGACCTGGAGCAATTGTGAAAAAACTTCATCAAACTTGTACTTGATTCTACATAGATAGATAAAACATTTATTAACATTAAAATATAATAATCAAATGCGTGCCTGGCCGCGTATATACAAACGCGGATGCAACACAGACAGTGGCTTGTCTGTAACGCAGCCGGGTCTGTACATATAAATTAGTACAAACACGGCTATACTACAGACATTTGGAAACTGTCTGAACTGTGATCGGTTTTGAAAGACATTGTTTTAACAAAAACGGCTGCAATACAGAACAGCTCATTACCAACAAGCTAGAGTCTGTACTATGATCGCGTTCCGAACGGAAACGTCACACAAATGCGGCGGCTTTGCAGATACATATTCATTTTGTAATATCAGTTTAGTTTAGTCTAGCGACAAGTCAATGCGTGCGGGTTAAAATTATTACATAAAGGAGTGAAAAAATGATTGATAACGACATAATTTAAATATATTTTTCTTTAATTTATTTTTTTAAACTAAAATTAAATATTGTATACTCCACACAGGGCTTATTAGCCCTTTGTGGAGTATACAATATTCAATTTTAACAGGCACAAGAAATATTTTACCGCCAAAGTTGTAAGTAATGTAAATTCGATATTATTTGAAACATTCAGGTCAACAGGTCAGTGTTCAATTCGCCCTTGCCATATAGAAACAAATGCAGCTACTCTACAAACCGCTGCGTTGCGTCTGGGTTTGGAAAGACTTTAACTGCGTAAAGCCATTTGCAAGATGATGCAGCACAGACTATGTGTGTCTGTGTTGAATTTGCCTTTTTCATTGAATTATAGAAACAAATGCGGCTGTACTACAGACCGCTGTGTTGCAGCTGGGTTTGGACAGACTATAACTGCTTTAAGGCATACGCAAGATAATGCAGCACAGACTATGGGTGTCTGTGTTGCATCCGCCTTTGTATTTACGCTGCCTGGCCAGGCATGTTCAGTTCAACTTGGATACGGGAATCAAAAAATGCACCCTCATAATAATTTTAAAACATCCATCAAATAATATCCCAAGGATGATAAATTCAAGAGAAAAATAATTTTACCCATTTTAGGATCTTACAAATTAAAACCTCTTCTATTTAGGGATGCAAACGATACATCGATGTTTTAAAATATCGAGGTATCATTCATAAACATCGATGCTGAACTACAAAAAAACATCGATCATGATGTTTTATGAACGATGTTTGATTGCAGCGCCATCTTTTTGTATTGTATGGAACTATCATTTGTGTAACGTGACCACGTCGCGCCTCTACTGGCGCCATTCTTTCTTTCTCTCGCGTCATGTTACTGCCCGACGAAACGAAATCTGAAGCGGTCAAGTGCAGTTTCACTAAAAACTGAAGTTAAAAACTTAGCTGAATTGTTAAACTCGTGATTTTATTTTGTTTAAGTAACTAAAACTCAGTAAGCATCCTGAAGCAGCGATATGTAAGTATATTGTTGAATTTACCTAAGAAAGTCTACTTGTTGTTAAATAAGTTTTATAGTTGTTTTTGTCAAGTTTTGGTGCTTTGAACTAAAGTAGATCAGACAAATTTTGAAACGCTGATATTTATATATATGCCTTTTCTCTGTTTTTCAAGGCTGTATTTGCTGACCCTGCTAGTAATTAAAGAAAACATCGAAAAAACATCGATGTATCTTCTAAAAGTCGATGTTTTCAACATCGATGTTGCATTTTAAATATATCTTTAAATATATCGATGTTTTTTATGAACGATGTTGCATCCCTACATCTATTGAGGTTTATGAGCACCATAGGTACTTAGAAATAACTTTTAAAATTGTATAAAAAAAACTGGGTATCCCGCCAAAAAGCTCCCCCCTCGTTAGTGATTGGTTATTAGAGCAGGAGACTATTACATACCATCAACAACATCCTCTTTTAATTCCTCATTTGTTTCGCACACAACAATTATAGTAGCGTCATCTAGATCCGAGTCCCATCCACTTCTCTTGGCATCAGCATTCTCTGCCTTAGTTTGGAGCTCAGCGACGGCTGGCAGAATGTCGTAACATTCCGTTTCAGTGATAGACAGAGGCCCACACAGACCAATGGCTTGGCGGTCTGTTGCAGTACATGATTTGATGTTATTAAGCACTTTCTCCGCTCTGGCTGAGGTAACCATCAGCCTGTGACACTTGTGGAGCTGGGCGCGGCAGATGTAGCAAGCTGTCACGGGCCGCGCGTCCGCCTTGTGCAGCTGAAATGTTCAGAATATATAATTAATTCTTTCTTACTAATCATTAATTTCAATTAAATTTTGTACTTAGGTAGAATTATACCAGGGATAGCACAGCAGGTATTTTTTTATACTAAAATGACCATGGGAACGAAGCCCCAGGGCTAGTATAATTACTAGCTTAATAGCTTGGATGTATACATGTAAGTTACTTAATTTCTATGAATACACAGTCACATAATTTTCACGACTACAACCTGACACAAAACAACGTCCTCTACCGTGCAGGTTTCCTGTATCCTAGGAAGGTGATGGTGGGCACTTACCGCAGTACTGGTGAGCTTCTCATACACCAGCTGCAGCGAACCGGCGAGGGTCTCCAGTCGCACGTCTACCGCGAGACATATGCGGCACGCAGCAAGAGCCATTGCTGATTCCTTTGAATGAGTTTTAATGTTCTTTGTAATATTAATTAATTCTTATTAACAGCTGAGCACTTGAGCAGCTGCATCAATTTAGTTTGTGACACACACAACAACAAACTAAATAGAGAAGGAGAGAGTGGTTTGTGATTGTGACATGAATGACATTGACGTTTGTTGCCTCTTTTTTATAAAGTAAAGGCACGCTAGGTACACCAAGGCTAACGGCCCGGCCACGAGTAAGCGAATCATGGAAGTAGTAATTCCTTTGAATGAGTTTTAATGTTCTTTGTAATATTAATTAATTCTTATTAACAGCTGAGCACTTGAGCAGCTGCATCAATTTAGTTTGTGACACACACAACAACAAACTAAATAGAGAAGGAGAGAGTGGTTTGTGATTGTGACATGAATGACATTGACGTTTGTTGCCTCTTTTTTATAAAGTAAAGGCACGCTAGGTACACCAAGGCTAACGGCCCGGCCACGAGTATGCGAATCATGGAAGTAGTAAGTACTTAAAGGTACTTATTACTTCCATGATGCGAATTTACTGATGATTGCGTGCGCTACTAACTGACCGCAATGCAGTAAACTGTCGACCGCGCAATGGTGTGGTGATAGACACCGTTCACCGCTGCCGCGTGACGCGCGTAGGTACTCGTGGCCGGGCCGTAAGGCAGTGCCACAGACATATAATAATAGTAAGCAGACTGAACATGTCATTTGAAATTGCATGGCAAAAACACACACTAAGATTATTATTCACACAACGACAGAATACAGGGTCGGATCTAAGATAATTAATTATATTCGGGACAGTAGTGTAGCAAAAACAAAAATTTTGAGACGCTGAATCTTAAGCCGTGCGCGGTATGCGGACGGATCTGCATCAGCTTTTTACAATGGGAAATTCTATCCCTTTTGGGAAAAAATACTAGTCATTAAATAAATAAAATTTTATTTTAAATTATTTAAAATCACGTGCAATGAAACATTGCAATGATGTTGATGGTTGCTGGCGTCCATTCACTGTCCTGGTACTTGTAGTACGTAACAGAAATACTCCCCATAACAGTTCTCTTTCTTGAGGTATTATTTTCTGGCATATTTTCCTTGTCCTGAAATAAAATTCACTGTCAGTATTTTTATTAAATGTGCATTTTAATCTTCAAGAAAGAATTCCTGAGATTTTTATAGAATAGGTACTAAATTCGTATATTTGCCTAGATTCGGCCCAGCCATAGTAAACAAAATTGGATCTGTCAAATGATCTATGCTATTTACGAAATTATTAAATTACTTGTAGTATTTCTTATGAAATGGTTATAATTAATACACTACTTTATAAAATAAATAATGATATTGCTGATAAATAGCATTTAAAAGTCTAATAATGGTTATTGTTTCAAAAATAACACGAAATTGTATATTATCATTGGGCACGTCAAAAAAACATGTATCGCTTACCGAAGGAACGATATTCCACGAAAATTTTTTTATGAAACACTTTCACACATTGTACACGTTGCATTTTATCATTTCTATTGAGTTTAAAAGCACAAAACAGTAAAAAATAATTTTAAATATTTATGTCAACTGTGACAACATAACAAATATGACAGTTAAGGATCATTTCGCATGAAAAATCCGGCTTGTAAGATAAATCTTTCAGTGTAGTGGTTCGTGTTGCAATACATTGCAATGCTAAGGAAGGAAAGGGACAGAGTTATGTGACAGTCCTTATCATGAACAGGATGCAAATATTGTCAAATATCATCAGTGTGTATGTGAAATTTGTGTTCCTTCTGCTTATATTTAAAAAAAAATTTTACTTCTGTGGGCAGTGCAGACATGTCGAGCCGAGACGAGCAAGATTGGATCGCCGACAGATCATATATTTAAATACTAGCTTTTGCCCGCGGCTTCGCCCGCGTGAATTTCCCACGGGAACAGTGCTTTTTCCCGGGATAAAAAGTGGCCTATGTGCTATTCCAGGTCATTATCTACCTCTGTACCAAATTTCATCGAAATCCGTCCAGTAGATTTTGCGTGATTGAGTAACAAACATCCTCACAAATTCACAAACTCACAAACTCACATCCAAACTTTCGCATTTATAATATTAGTATGGATATGATCTAAGATCGCTGACGACTTGCGCAAATACGCGACTTTACTGTGAACTGTGATTACATACAAAGTGGTGTATGTAGCGTGCGTGCCTCTACTATAAAAAAAGTGGCAACAAACAAGGCAACAATCAACAAACGTCAATGTCAAAAAATAAAAGAGTACCCAGGTAGGTAGGTAAATAAACGTTTTTTACCCTTCGGGAAAAAAAAAACGTTTCTATCAGATTTTTCGACAAACAATAAGTAGGAACGAAGTAAGCGAAATGTAATGTAGACAGACATTAATTTAACACAACTTAGTTCTGTATTTAGTTTGTGAAGCACTCGGAAATGTCCCCAAAGCCGGCCGCGTGCCGCATTTGTCTGGCGGTGGACGAGCGCCTGTTGACTATCGAGGGTCCTCTGCAGTTCGTGTATGAGAAGATATCCACTAATGCAGTAAGTTTCATGTAGTAAACCAACCAAGCATAGCGCTTGATAGCAGCTATTGGGCTAAGTTATTAGACTACATTGTTTAAACAGAAGTAGTTAGATTGTAGTATAATATTCGAAAGAATGTGTTACAATATGCACATTTATTGACGAAATCAAAGACTTCATGTTATATCCAAGTTTTTAATAATTCTAGCTCCACACGGCTGACGCGCGGCCTGTGACAGCCTGCTACATCTGCCACGCTCAGCTCAAAAAATGCCTAAAATTAATGCTGACTTCTGCCAGAGCTGAGAAAGTGCTCAATGATATAATCAAGAACCATTCTGAGGTAAGTAATACACTCTTACATTAACATAACATACTTTTTACAACGCCTTTACCCCATAGGGGTAGCAGAGACTAACAATTTCCTCTTGATCCAATCCTAACAGATCCCTCTCCCTTCTTCTAAACTTATCACTCTCTTCATACATGCTCACTGGTTATGGGTCTGCAATCTGGTCAAAGTGTGTACATGAAAGTTTAAAGGCTAAACTACTCATGCCATTTGATTTCTGATAGATTTATACTGTCATTCTACTGCTAGAGTTCTGTAAGGATCGTAGCAAGTGGAAATCGCTAGTCTCTTCCTGCCCCTGTGGGAAAAAGGTGTGATGATATGTATATTATACTGTGATTCGTGTATTTGTAGATCACTGAAGCATCAATATCGCTGGTTGACCGCAGCCATGTACGTCTGTGGGGAAAACTCACGGTCTCAGTCGCTGAATGTATTGAGACTCAGTTTCCTGCTAAAGCTGTGGAAGAGATCAAGCAAGAGTCAGAAGATGTTGACTGTACTGAGAAGGCAGAAGGTACACAATAGGGGATTGGATTATTATTTTTTTGATGCCTTTGAAATATCTCACAATAATAGAGACATTAGTGAAAGAATCACATCAGTGGTATTTCCTAAGATATGACAAAAAACAATTCACATTTTTAAGCCATGTTTGAATGATTACAAAATGCCCCTTACTAAGTACATTCATATGACGCCATATGTAGATAAAAACTGGACTTTCCCTATAAGTTTGAGCTCTAATCAATTAACTCAAAAGAATAAACTCTGCTGAAAAGTCATGAAATGTGTTTAATAAAATTATTATTTTAAACAAATTTCACATTTTTAATAATAGGGGACCGGACAACTTTTTTTTTCGATGCTCCTTTGAAATATCTCACAATAATAGAATCATCCTTAAAAGAATTACATCAATAACCAAAGTATTACCCAAGATATAGCAAAAAACAATTCACATTTTTAAGCGATGTTTGGGCGATACCAAAAAGCCCCTAACTAAACGTGCATTCATATGACGTCACGCGTAGAAAATGGACTTTCCCAAAAAGTTTGAACTCGAATAAATTAGCTCAGGCGAATAAACTCGTGCTGAAAAGTCGCAAAATGTGTTTAATTATATGTATTCTATCATAAAATTACATATTTTTAACAATTCTCATACCTTGGCCGGTCCCCTATTCTCATTTCTTGTCTGATCTCCTATTGCTATACAGTGACTGTATTTGACCCTAAAAAGGCATTCAAATGACTTCCTTTGATGTCGACACATGTTCAACATTTCCAATAGACTTAAAATTTGCTTTCAGTAAAACCATTATAGTCGCAAAATGTCCCATTTTTGGCAAAATTTTATTTTATTCACAATGTTCTTTAAAATTCAAAATATGAAAGTGTAAAATAAGCAATTTTTTATATAAAATCTTCATTTTAAATCTATATTCTATGCTGAAATAGGGTCATTTTGTGAAAGGGCCATTTTGCGAAAGAGACATTTTGCGATGTAACGAAATATGTGTCTCATTACGTATACTAAAGCTCAACAAAGGTAAATAGAACTACAAAAAAATCAAACATTTCACAGGTTTCCCACAACCCATACACGTCGTAGTCTCTGGTATTAAGGATGAGGACAGTGGTTCTGATGCCGACGACAACTCTCCGTTGGAGAGTCTCCGCGCAGAGACTCGAGTGGAGCCGGAGCTCCGGGAAGGTAAGTAGTTTGCTGACTTCAAAACACGACTGTGTATTATCACAGTCGTCGTCAAACACGTGTTCTATCTTGACCTGACCGGAGATCGAACCTGGGACTTCCGGTGTGACAGTCGTTGATGATCGTTGGGCCATGGAGATCGTCAAGAGTGTGTTTGGGATAAAATAAATAAAGTTACTCTCAGCTGCATGGAATCATAAGCCACGGTTGTAAACAATTTGCAGATGGCGCTTCTGCTCAAATATCAGAAGCTGAGACACAGACAAGAGCTGACGGGAATGTAGCCAAGAAAAACCTACAGCCGAGGCTTCATGAATTTCATGTTTGTCATCGTAGTTTTGTGTTTAACAGTGGCTTGAAATGTCATTTAAGAGCACATATGAACGACAAACCATATAAATGTAATGTGTGTCATGCTAGGTTTACTCAAAGGAGTTCGTTAAAATCTCATGTAAGAATACATACTGGGGAGAAACCATATGAATGTAATGTTTGTCAGAGGCGATTTAGTGAAAAGGGTCATTTAGTAAAGCATGTTAGGACACATACTGGGGAGAAACCATATGAATGCAATGTTTGTCAGAGGCGATTTAGTGAAAAGGGTCATTTAGTAAAGCATGTTAGGACACATACTGGGGAGAAACCATATGATTGTAATGTTTGTCAACGTAGTTTTGTGTCTAAGAATAGTTTAAAGTATCATTTAAAAACACATACTGGGGAGAAACCATATGAATGTAATGTTTGTCAGAGGCGATTTATCACAAAGAGTACTTTAGTACAGCATGCAAGGACACATACTGGAGAGAAACCATATGAATGTAATATTTGTCAGAGGCGATTTAGTGAAAAGGGTCCTTTAGTAAGGCATGTTAGGACACATACTGGGGAGAAACCATATGAATGTAATGTTTGTCTGAGGCGATTTAGTGTAAAGTGTCATTTAGTAAGTCATATTAGGACACATACTGGGGAGAAACCATATGAATGTAATGTTTGTCAGAGGCGATTTAGTGAAAAGGGTCATTTAGTAAGGCATGTTAGGACACATACTGGGGAGAAACCATATCATTGTAATGTTTGTCAATGTAGTTTTGTGTCTAAGAATGGCTTAGATTATCATTTAAGAACACACACAGGGGAGAAACCATATAATAATAATAAATCTTTATTTCAAAAACACATGCTTACAAAAATTATTCAATCGATTGGAGTCCCCTTTTAAGCATATAAATGCCTGTGCCAGGGGACACCGCTCTTCCATCATGCAAAAACAGTTCTTTATTTATTTTTTTTATTTATTTTTTTTTTATAATAATAATATAATAATAATAAATCTTTATTTGTGTTCTGTTATATGAATGTAATGTTTGTCAGAAGTGATTTAGTGAAAAGAGTAATTTAGTAGAGCATGCAAAATAAGGGAAGAAAAATATGAATGTAATATTTGTCAGAGAAAAAAATATGAATGTATCATTTGTCCTGAACACAAATATATAAGATGACAAGCCTCAGACTGGTGGAGGTAGTTACTTTGACGGCTTAAAGTCCGCCATATAATTTGTTTTTTCTTTTATACAAACCATGTGGTGTATCAAATGAAAGGCCTTTTTGAGTAGATTACAAAATTTACAAATATATAACACACTATCTCATTTTCACTACTTCGTCTATCATATTATTAGAAAGCGTCAAAAAAATTTCACAATTCAGAGTCCACTTTGAACTGCTCTTATCTGAAAACTACTGCTGGATTTTTCCAAAAATACATATCAAGTGACACTGAATAACCTTTTGATAATTTCCAATAAAAAATTAACAATGTCAATCAAAAAATAAAAAAAAGTATAACTATTTGAATTTGCCTGATTTTAGCTACGACAAATATATTCCCAAAAAATTCTTTGTTTCTTTAAACCTTTGATATCAAATAAAATGCCTTTTTGTGTAGATTCCCAAAATATAACATACGATAACATTTTCACTATGTCTAATTTAGCCTTACATTTATTTTTTGTAATAGTATAGTTTTTAATGGTTTTACTAGATTTGAAATAGTATAGTTTGTAATAGTATAGTTTTTAATGGTTTTACAAATTGAAATTATAAAATATATTTAATAAACGTCTTCCTTCCGGGAGTCCTGATTTTTATTTCTTTCCTGTCCTTTGGCCGAGAGTCCACTTTTTTTTTACTTTTGCACAAGCCTTAAGTTTTTCAGCTTTAGGTATATTATTCTATAGTCTATTGTGTTTGTTGTAGTTGGGGTTGTTGCTATGTTGTTGCATTTGTTTGTTCATAACAAAGAAATAATTCCAACCAACTTCGTCTGAGCTTTTGTAAGGTATTAGTACTTGTACTATTATATATTCTGTGGTATTACTTCCATATACATAATCCATGTTCGTTCCAAGATTATCCACAAAGATTTAAATCTTTGATTACACTGGTCAACAAAATAAAAAAAATTGTTTGTTTCCTGTGATATTTTTTTGTTTTTATCTCAATTTGGCACGTATTTTTAAATATGGCAGTAGTTTTTCTCTAACAGCTTTTGTTTTTAAGTTATAGCTATCTACCCTCATTAACTGATTTTTATTTTTTGTTACTAAAATATATTTTCTTGTTGTTTTTTTTTATATGGTATCGTCTAGAAGATGTTGTGTGCTTAATCCAGAGTGTTTTTGGTATATTTGTGGCGAAAATATATTAAAACAATTTCGAAAACCTATACCTAACCTTGTCAGAACTGTGTATCATAAATACTTTAAAACTGTGTGTAATTAGTAGGGCAAGCTATGGCCATATATTGTATCCCAGAAATACGTGTATTGTGTCTACTCTACGGCTATGGTCCAGTGAAAAAGAGATGCCATTAAAGTTCGTAGGTAACACCAAGATTTGACGAGAACCACGAAACCACCACGACGAGTGGTCTGCTCTGCTTTTTGATAATAAACGAAATCAACCCTTGAAATCGAAGTAACTGATCATAACATATCTTCTGCTCAACCACCTCAATTAAAATCACGAGAGGTACAACACAACACATCTAAAGGCGCTTGACAAAAGTGGCGAATGTTTCAATTTTCTTACACTCAATTAATCCTGAAATTCCCAAGTGAGCGGAGCCCCGGGGTTTAGCAAGTTTTCCATACCTATGAAAAATGCTATATTAGCTGCGCCCCGGGGCCCTACTCCCGTAGGAATTTCGGGTTAAAGAGTACCCTATGTGCTATATCCTGTATTTTTCTGTATTTCATCGAAATCCGTCCAGTAGATTTTGCGTAGTTGAGTATCAAACACACATCCTCGCACATGTCTAAACTTTCGCATTTAAAATATCTGTGGATTTTGTTCAATTTCGATGAGCACTAGTATGGGACCAGGTGGTCCAAAATATATGTATTTAGTCCCATAAGAAGCACAATTTAATGCTCTAAAACTTTTAATAGGGCTATGTTTTCGAAATTGTGGGTCTTTTTCGAGATATAATAGTAAAACTGCAACAATACCCCTTTTTGTAGGTACATTTTCACTCCGTGTGCCCTAATCACAACTTTTTGGAGGGGGAAACACTAGGATAGTCATATTGGGCTACTAACAAAGCCATCAAAACAATAAAAGCTCTTGTAGGCTTTAAGGTCGAATTGAATCTTAATTCTACCAGCCTCCATAGATATACATATAAACTATGACAGGATAGGGCCAATAGAAGCCACATTTTTTTTTTTAATTTTTGTCTTTCTGTCTATGTTTGTACGCGCACACTACGCGCATCACGTAAATACTACTGGACCAAATTTTATGCGGTTTTCACTGTTATACTGTTGAAGGTCTACCTTAAAATCTGGCATAGGTTTCATCTCGATACGCCGCTTAGAACAATAGTAAATTATGCGCAGACGAAGTTGCGAGCACAGGCTAGTAAATAATATATTTTCAACATGTCAACTGCACACGTGCTAGCTACATCTGCCGCGCCCAGCTCCACAAGTGTCATTCACTCTCGCTATTCCTCTTCACCGTACCAGTTTTTATTCCAACTCTTTCGCCGTTACGGCAACCAGACTCTGGAACGCGCTCCCTGACTCCATCAAAACTGCCCCGAGCCGTGATTGTTTCAAAGCCCGGGTATTCAGGCACCTACTTGCGCAAAACTAGTTCCCTCGCTGCTTAACTATCTATTTTATATTCTATGTATGTATTTATGTATGGTATTATTTATTTATATTTTATGTATTGATATTCTTATATGTCTTAATAGCTATATATATATAATTATGTATTACTATGCATTTTTATATACATATTTTATCTTACTCTTATTTTTGTCTCCCCGTCTCGTTTCCAACAATCCCTTTATTAGACCCACTTAAGTTCTCTGTTTACCCCAAAGGTCGACTGTTAGATAATGCTTCTGCATTAAGTCTACCTATTTGTACATTATGTTTGTCCAATAAAGGTTAAATAAAATAAATAAGTATCACAGGCTGATGGTTACTTTAGCCAGAGCTGAGAAAGTGCTTAATAACATCAAATCATGTACTGCAACAGACCGCCAAGCCATTGGTCTGTGTGGGCCTCTGTCTATCACTGAAATTGAATGTTATGATTATGACATTCTGCCAGCCTTCACTGAGCACCAAACTAAGGCGGAGAATGTTGATGCTAAGACTGAAAGAGGATGGGACTCCAATCAAGATGACACTTATTAAATGTCCCACCCAGTTCCACCAAATACAAATAGGACTTAAAAGAAGCGCGAAATGTGGATGTATGTACAAATTTTCTTTTCTAATAATAGTATATTCATTCTAGATTTCAATGTATGGAAAATTTGGCAAAATTATTTATCATGCTTTATTGTATCTGTGTTATGCCTATGTACTTATGAGTACATTAAAAAACACTACCCTCCCCCGCCCCCCGCCGTTGGGTCCCCCCTTCCTCCCTTAAAACGTGTCCCGTTTTACAAATTTTCTGAATTCTTAGAAAAACTATACAAGTTAGGACAAAATTATCAAAAGCTACATTATTTATCAATAAATTATTGTGTATACATTGTCAAGGGGCCTTGGTTGCTTCAGCAAAACTGTAGAAGATAATGATGACGATACTAATTTGTTCCAAATAATAAATTCAATCTAATCTCCTTCCTTGCAAAAAATAATAAACATAATTGTTACTTGTGTAACAAGATTTATTTTTGCTAAAGTGCTGATTTTTAGTAAACTTTCACGCACCATAGCTTTGAAACTTTGACTCATATCAAAATAAATGTAAGATCTTATTTGTGGGTATTTATTTAATGTAGCCTTTGATCATTTTATCCTAACTTGTGTAGTTTTCCTAAGAATTCAGAAAATTTGTAAAACGGGACACGTTTCAAGGGGGGAAGGGGGGACGCCAATAGCGGAGGGCAGGTGAGGGTAGTGTTTTTTAATTTAATCATACATAGGCATAACATAGATACAATAAAGCATGATAAATAATTTTGCCGCGAAATAGTCTAAAATGAATAGACTATAACAGTGGCATAGCTGTGCCATTTGGAGTAAAGGTGAACGCAGACTTGTGCTGCACCGCACGCACCGCAGTCCCCGCATTCGATTTCTTTATATGAAGTTTTATGTAACCTCGCCACAATTTATTTCTGTGAACCTCGCATACCTACACGCACCGCGGTCGCCGCAGTCAGTCCCTGACACGGCCGAATTCCCCAGGTTGCGTTGGTGCGGCTAAGTCTGCGTTCACCTTAAACATAGATTAGGTACAAAAAAAAATAGTGGCCTAGTTGTGTGACTGTACCTAGCGATTGACATTGTTCTATGTATTAATAAATAAGTTAGATTGTTAGTTCTATAGAAATAACTGTAACTCGTCATTTGTTCCGCTTTTTTTTAAAGATTTTCGCCCCTAACTGTCGTCGTCAGCCAGCGATGTACTTTTTTATTAGGCGTTGTAGAAATATAAAACTGGTGTCAGTCGTTAGTTCTATGAAACGTCTCACTATTTATGTACTTTTATTCAATAAAATCTATAACATTACAAGAATAAAAGTTCGAAAAGAAATGTGCTCAGCGATGTATTTCTAAAATTCGTAAAAAATATAACCAAATTAGACTTTATACCATACCATACCATACTTGACTTTATACTATAGTTCTTTATCAGATCAGTCTAAATAATTTAGTTTTGCGTTGTTATATACATAAAATAAATAAATAAACCACTGCGGAACATATTACTTACTCATTTGTTAACAAAACGTAAGAAAGTTCACTTAAATTATTGAGCATATACATATTACGCTCTTATTGAGCATATACATAGGGGCGAAAATAGACTGGCAATGATACTTGCTTTGACCGATCAAAGTTTTGCCTAGGACACTTTTTGAGAGGGACAAGCCGTCTATTTGTTTATGATAGGTACGTCAAAAATTACGGCGGTTGTGTTGTGAATATCTGGTTTATTCCATATTAAAGTATATATAATCAAGCAAGTATCATTCTATTTTCGCCCCTATGTATATGCTCAATAAGAGCTAAATTTAAGTGAACTTTCTTACGTTTTGTTAACAAATGAGTAAGGAATATGTTTCGCAGTGGTTTATTTATTTATTTTATGTATATAACTACGCAAAACTAAATTATTTAGACTGATCTTATAAAGAACTATGGTATAAAGTTTAATTTGGTTATATTTTTTACGAATTTTAGAAATACATCGCTGAGCACAACATTTCTTTTCGAACTTTTATTCTTGTAATGTTATAGATTTTATTGAATAAAAGTACATAAATAGTGAGACGTTTCATAGAACTAACGACTGACACCAGTTTTATATTTCTACAACGCCTAATAAAAAAGTACATCGCTGGCTGACGACGACAGTTCTGGGCGAAAATCTTTTAAAAAAAAGCGGAACAAATGACGAGTTACATTTATTTCTATAGAACTAACACAGAACTAACATTCTAACTTATTTATTAAATATATAGAACAATGTCAATCGCTAGGTACAGTCACACGGCCTAGTTCTCTATTTGTGATAGTGCCAAAGAAAAAGTGGTAAGGTAGGTACCTACCTACTTACTCAGAATCAAAGAATATTTTACTCTACGAGCTCAGATTCAACCACAGAAATATTTTTTTTTTTTTAATATAAGCAGAATAAACACAAATTTCACACACACACTGATTATATTTGACAATATTTGCATCCTGTTCATGATAAGGACTGTCACATAACTCTGTCCCTTTCCTTCCTTAGCATTGCAATGTATTGCAAGTATTGCAACACGAACCACTACACTGAAAGATTTAATCATCCGAGCCGGTTTTTTCATGCGAAATGTTCCTTAACTGTCATGTTTGTTGTGTTGTCATAGTTGTCATATATATTTAAAATTATTTTTTACTGTTTTGTGCTTTTAAACTCAATAGAAATGATAAAATGCAACGTGTACAATGTGTGGAAGTGTTTCTTATTAAAAATATTCCTGGAATATCGTTCCTTCGGTAAGCAATTCATGTTTTTTTGACGTGCCCAATGATAATATACAATTTCGTGTTATTTTTGAAACAATAACCATTATTAGACTTTTGAATGCTATTTATCAGCAATATCATTATTTATTTTATAAAGTAGTGTATTGATTATAACCATTTCATAAGAAATACTACAAGTAATTTAATAATTTCGTAAATAGCATAGATCATTTGACAGATCCAGTTTTGTTTACTATGGCTGGGCCGAATCAAGGCAAATAATTATACGAATTTAGTACCTGTATCTATAAAAATCTCAGGAATTCTTTCTTGAAGATTAAAATGCACATTTTATTAAAATACTGAAAGTGAATTTTATTTAAAAAAAAATAAAAAATATGCCAAGAAATATGCAAGGAAAATATGCCAGAAAATAATACCTCAAGAAAGAGAACTGCTATGGGGAGTATGTCTCTTCCGTACTACGAGTACCTACCAGGACATTGAATGGACGCCAGCAACCATCAACATCATTGCAATGTTTCATTGCACGTGATTTTAAATAAATTTTATTTATTTAATGACTAGTATTTTTTCCCAAAAGGCAATAGAATTTTCCATTGTAAAAAGCAGATGCAGATCCGTCCGCATACCGCGCACGGCACAAGATTCAGCGTCTCAAAATTTTTGGTTTTGCTACACTGTACTGAATATAATTAAAAAATTATCTTAGATCCGACCCTGTATTTTGTCGTTGTGTGAATAATGATCTTAGTGTGTGTTTTTGCCATGCAATTTCAAATGACATGTAAGTCTGCTTACTATTATTATTATATGTCTGTGGATTCAACTAATAATGCTCACCAAAGAGTATATAATAACTACGTTTTAATGCTCACAAACCATCTCTTCTCTCATCTCTATTTAGTTTGTGACACAAACTAAACACACATTATCACAAACTATAATCGGGCCGAAAGTGGCCGAAACCTAAACTCCCGTATGACGTATGTCAGTTTGACAATTAATAGTTGTTGCGCATATATCAGCTGAGTAGGTAGGTATTTACCATAATCTGAGTGTGGTGTACAATAGTGTTGCAGCAATAGTGTTGACTATCGACAGTATTGTCCCTTGAAAAATAGTCATACTATCGATAAGCCTATCGATAGTCAATAGTTTGCAATACTATTAATGATACCCAAAACTACGGAAAGTATTGCTTTTCAAAACTTTGGATCCTATCTATCTATTGATGTTTTCTAATCAATACTATCGATACATAGTGTCGATAGTATTGACACTTATATTTCAACAAAAAATGGATACATACTATTGCACTATCCATAGCTTGTAAAAATTCAATAGTATCGATAGTATTGACACGTGAAAATACTATCGATAGGCCTATCGATAGTATGACTATTTTTCAAGATCAACTGTCAACTATCGATAGTCCTGCAACGCTAGTGTACAAAGTGGTGTACGTGGTGTACATGTAGCTTGTGTGCTTTACTATTAAAAAAAGTGGCAACAATCAACAAACGTCAATGTGTAGTGATAACTACAGAATTATTTTGAACTTCTAACTGGTCAACTTTGCATGTCATATTTTAGGTGAAATAGTTGATATATTGGGATACTATTCCTGTGGCGTATTACCTGCATGATAGGCTCTCGACTCACCACAATAGCAGGCATTCAAATCCATTAGTCTCCAGACAAATTGAATGGGAAAGTGACACACCAGTACACAAATTTCATATGTTGTTTTTACAATACTTATTAAGAAAACAGGGAGACCCGCTCATCAAAACGTTCTTTGAGTCACGCCGAAACCATTGGTAGCAATAACTCGACGCGATTTTGTGTACTTACGGAATTATATCAAAAACTAAACATTCATAACAAAACATTCTATGATTAAATTAGACTGTCAACAAAATCTGCAGAGTTGGACGTCTGACATTGACAGCTGGTGACACACGTTCCGTATCAGTTCCTAACCAACCTTTCTTATCATAAACAAATAAGAAATCATGGCTGGATTGTTGTAGAATTTTAACTATTCTCCTTTAATATCGTCGACTTAGATTGTTATAATATTCAACGAATAAATACCTTATTTAAACATTAGTTCTTTTAAAGAATGTTTAAAAAGTTGGTTTGACGATGCGTCCGAATTAAGCGAAAAAGGAGCGTGACAAGATGAAATGTCAAATCGAGTGGAGTCGATTCGCTCTTCCTAGATAGGCCGCCACGAGACGTAACATGGCTTGAGCAATTATTAATTTTTTGGGTTTTTTTCACTTTCGCCGCCCTCGGCACCCCGTCATGGGACTATAGTTTAACCTTTAGCTTTAAAATCCGCGACACGCGCAAGGACACAGGGGATATTTGCCGCCACGAAGTTGTCAGGAGGATGAGCTGTTGATATCCGCGTGCCCGCCCGGCCGTATGAATTGGCGCTTCCTGGAGTGTCCTCCCATCACCAGAGGGTGCGGTTTCCCCGGACCGTGGACCGCATGCAACGGCGCAGGCCCCGTCGTCGGCGACCCCAAAGTGCAACACACGGATCCTAACCTTATTTCCGAAGGCCGCATCGCCGCCCCCGATCCGATGTCCCTGTAATGGCTCAGCGCGAACCTCGGAAGGTCCAGCCAGCGTCTACTATCTCGCATACAACGGAGCGTGCAGGAGCGCCGCGTCGCTTTGAGGACGCGACCAGTACCAGTGCTCGAACCCAATGGATCACAAAACGGTGAACGGGACAACGTTCTAAGTGCGCACAGACGTTTGTGTACGGACCTGGCCAGGTACCTTATATTTGGTTTATGTTAATTTTAACTTTTAATTGCGGCAAAGACTTATCAGATTTTGGTATTAGTATAACATGTGCCCGCCCTCAGCGGCTAGTGTGTTTATGGAATAAAATGCTATATTCTATCCCAACCATATTGTATTAATGATATCACCCTGCCCATGACTCCCAGGACCTAAGGCTTACTAGACAAGAGGTCCTTGTACTTCAAAAGTGCGAGGCTCTATCCTGAGCATTACATCCGGCTCTCTATAAAGTAAGTGTTCGTGTATAATCGCACTGCGCAGGGATATTGCCCGTCTTCGCTTCAAATAGCTGAAGACCCCTGCGCACACCGCCCACCATACACTTTTTATTTTTTTTTTATTTTTTATGTACGACAATGGCGCCCGAACAGGGACCATATTTTTGAGCCTTTGAGTCCTGTGAGAGTGGCAGTTTTTTCTAAAAAATAGTTTTTAAATTTTTTAAACTCGCTCACTTGTTATTTTGAAATTTTGGTGATATCATTAACTGTAAAGTTATTATACTTTAGTGTTTGTTAGGTTTATATGCGACAGGGTTGTAAGCATACATTTAATACAATTCATAGTAATTATTATAATATTACTAAATAATATTATTATAATTAATAATATAATAATTAATATTTTATTTGGGCTTCGCTATGAATAAAAAGCATAGCGCTCAGCCATAATTCCTATTTAATCTCAATTTGAGAGCTAATTTATTTTTATTAACAGGGAGTAACCTGTATCTATTTAGAAATTTATCAATTATTATTTTCAATATCACGAAGTAAGTGGGGAGGCAAACAAACCACCTACCACTACTACTTCCTCATTTGTTAATACACGACCACGGGGAGGTGCAATTGACACCCACCCACCCGGCCCTTCCACACTTAAAGCGTTACAACCCACATTGTCTCAACTAGGAGCTCCCGGTTTAGTACGTCAAGCCAACTCAATGGGTAGGACTACCTATGTTACGGAGACT